>SNQJ01S0022860.1:63592-79003 GCA_010110895.2 Picea sitchensis | reverse complement strand
GAATCTAGTTCCTGAAGATATTACAAGTATGGAGGTTAGTTCATTTAGAAATCCATTTCGGGAAATTGCCTGGCTGTTTACAAGAATAACGGGACAGGAGTCCACAGGTACTGTTTCCTGCATGGCTCTTTATATTTTGTATTTAACAGTGAACGATCAAACCCTTTTTGATTGGGGCAGGTTAATTTCCATGAAATCTCTTCCCAATTGTCAAGCTACAAAAGGATTTTTTTATTTTATATGTCATCCTATTTAGTTTTTGCAATAACACATTCCTGTCAATTTCCGCAACTATCTCTGTCCAAAAATGTCAACTGTGAATTTCACCTAGTAACGTTCTGGTACCAGGCCTTGTGGAAGCACAAGGCTTCCCACTATTTTTATGAGGTTTTTAATGGCTTCCTGTCTGTTTTCAAAGTTTTGTTGTTAGGAGAAAATGCTCCCCGCATATCTGAACATGCAACTAGTTTTTGCATAATAAGGGGGCACTCCAACATTTGGAAAATTACACCGTCATAAGAATTTTTGGCTCCACGGAACAACCTTCTCTCCTTCCATTTCACGTTACGGACATAATTTTTATTGCAGAAGTAGCACGTCAATACAACTACTAGTTCCATCTGTTCCAAAGGAAGAAAAAAAAACAGTTCATTCCTCTGCCTTGGAAAATAGGGGAGTTCGTCTTGAAAAACATCAACAAAATTGACTATTTCGCAACACATTTTAGCATGTCCAACCTTAGATATGTTGAAGACATAAGAGTATTTGACCCCTATGATATTTTTAGAGAACATTTACAATCACTTGGCCTCAGTGATTGTTTTGTAAATAAACACCTGCCCAAAAACAAAGACAGTGACGGTCCTGCCTCTGATACCAGTGACGTAGAGACAGTGCAAAGTTGCACTAAATTGTACACGCAACAGGGGAAAGGCCCCAGTGACAAGAGTGTTCTATCTACAAATACCACTCCAAAAAGCACGACATCCCAGAGCATCGCTCCAACGGCCCATCACAACAACAAAGAAACCCAGAGTTCTTCAAACAGAGGAGGAGATAACGAACTTCCTCACTCTAAAATTGATAGTTATCACAAGCTTCCAGTAGAGAAGAAGAGGAAAACAAATGTGGGTCAGGCAGAAGAGCCGGAAATTCAGAGTCGGAACATGGAAGTTGACACTGATCTGGATGCCATGTTCCCCTTCCTTGATCAACCCCAATATGGCATCCACCATAGCCATCCAATGGACATATCCGTTACCCAAAATTTTGACGAAGATGAATCCTTTGTGTTCCAGAGTGTTGTTTTTGATAGCCAGAACAAAATATTGATATTTGAGAAAACAAATGTTAAAAATATCAAAGGCAAATGTCGTTCAGAGGTTGACGTTTCCAACATGCGACCGTCCCAAATCTGTCAACTTCACACCGCGACCGGAGAAGCACTTCATGATTCCATTGGACGCATCGATACCTAGAATGCCAAACTGAAGGATTGAGTCAAGGAATTGGAAGACGCTTTCATTCCTATGCCATTTCTTGTCGATCCTTTGGCAATAGGCATGCCTGGCACCCCTGCACCCAATGTAAAAGCATCCTCCACCCTGGTCGCATCCTGTAAAGGATATGTGGAGAACAATATCAAGAAACAAATGGAACTGGTTACCCAGGCATGGAAAAGATCACAAACCATCGCTTCCCTTGGAACCAGGGCACATAGCTTGCTCGAGATTTTGCAAGCCGAATTAAAAGATTAAGAAAATTTCTTTTTAAAAAATGGTCATCCCTTTTGGCAAGATTGTCAACAATATGACAGAAACAAAAAGAAGAGAAGAAGATCTTCCATCCAAAAACCGGATCGCCCAATTGAATGCATGTTGGAAACAAAAAGTAAAGAACCTGCATCTCATTGTTTAGTCATGTGAACAAGCCATAGCGAAGAAAGATGAATTATTCAAAAAACTGTCAAATATAGACTTGGCAGGGAAAACTAACGACTTCCAAGACCCCCCTCTTAATCACAAACTCCTTTCCCTTAACCAGACAAGAGTTCGATAAATAGGTTGCTATGTTAAATACCTTGTCTCTCGAAAAGTTTTACAACATCCTTCAATTTGATCAAGCTCACGTCCATGACTTGCTAGTCAAATATGCAGTACAGAATGAGGAAATTCATTAGGCTCTCTCTAATCTTTCTATCGACTTCCAGGAATTAGAAAACGAAGTTTTCAACATCAAAATTCAGAATGAGATCAACGTCACCCCAATGAGAAGCTACATTGAAGAATGGGTCGAAAGGCAATTGAAACAGGCCGCCAACGAAAGACAACAGGCAGTTCTCGACATTCCAACAGCCGTGGAGAACATCCTTCAAACCGCAATCGTCACTGACATCAATGAAACGAAAGCCCCAAGCAAATAGCCAAAGCGCTCATATGTACCCTCACTGTAAGTTTAGTCATCGCATCTTTCTTTGTTTCTCAACCCGATTATTCCACTTTCTTAAATACAGATGTATAGGAAAACACTTATACCTTTCCATTTATTTATTTTTGCAGCTATTGCACTCTATCATCTTTCCACAATCCCGTTTCTTGTACATATTTCTCTAATGGTCCGCACGAGCCCCAATCCCAGGCTACATCACAAACACATTGAAATTCCGGTTTATATGTAACATACTTTAATTTTTTGGTATATTTCAAAATTTGCAGTAGTATGTAACAAGCTTTCATTTTTTCACATACTTCAAAAACAAATTGCATTTAAATTTTTATATGGTATAGACTCTATTCTTATCTTTCCGCATTCTGTATAAAAAATGCATTTGTTTTTTAATATGTTAGACTTTTTTTCTTATCCTTCAGCACTCTGTATGGCAAATGAATCTACTCTTTTATATGTTACACACTTTTCTTTTTTTATATATTTCAAAATAAATGGCGTTTAACAATGCAAGTGTCATTTACATATACCCCATGTTCACAAGTGCATTTAATTTTTTATATTACTTCTCTTATTAATTTTATGTCATCATATATTTTTATCTTTCACCAGTCCATATCGAAAATGCATTTGAATTTCCAAATTTAATCTTGCACTATCAACAACTTTTTTACTTTGTTATATACTTTCAAAAAAATTAGGTTTGTTATAAACTTTCAAAAATTAGATGTTGTTGTGCCTGCCGACCATCACTTACTTTTTCCCTATCTTCGGTGATATACAATTTTCACAACATTTCCTTGATATACATTTTGCACCAAACACTTCATTTCATTTACAATTCGACCTCATTTTCCACAATTTTCTTTCTAGCCTCTTTGGCAGGGACTGTGCTGCCAAGCATCCTTGTTAGTATTCGTTAATTCTATAAGTTTTTTGAATGAAATCTTTGCAAAAGGTTGCACAACATGATAACCTATGTATTTTAACCTTTGTTTTTGTTGTACTAATCTTGTTTAAGAGAATACAAGAACAAAATATTGTTTTTTATTATTTGAATAACTACATATCTATGTAGGAATTGACTCATATGGATAAGCATCTTATTTCATTGGCTATTGGTGGATGGTTACATATTTGTAACACACCGACCCCCCTAAACATCATTAGGCTGGTGAGATGTACCAAATCTTCCAAAAATTACTCTCTTCAACCATTATTCTATCTCTAAATCCGAGCTCATGGATTAATTCTACTCTTCAAGAGATTTCCAATGAATATATTTATGTTTAATTTTGAGCTCTGGACATAAAGTTATGATCCTTAGAAAATATTCAAAAATTATCCTTAAGATGACATTATCATGTCCACGTGGCATCCACATGGACCCGCTCCACATGTGCTAGCTGACATCATCAGCCTATAGGGCATCCACATAAAACGAGAAAACTGATGGTTGATTGGGATGAAGCACTGATGGTTCTTCAGACTAAAGTGTAGATAGGCATGAAACACCACCCTGCATGACCATTGGGCTAAAATGTTGACCAAAAAAAAAAACTATCACCGATGACCATCGGGTCGATGCACCAATGGGTCATCGAGCCAAAATGTCGACAAGGCACAAAACTCCATTATTGATGACCATCGGGTTGATAAACTAATGGGTTATCAAGCCAAAATGCTGATGAGGCACAAAATGTCATCGATGATGACCATCGATCCAATGAACCAATGGGTCATCAGGCCAAAATGAGGCACAAACCACCATTACTAATGACCATCAGGCCGATGGGTTGGCGTGGGTCTCAAGGAAGCATGAATGGTCCACGTTCATTGAGACCAATGATTGAATGATCAAGATTAACTCCCAACACTTTGTCGATTTCCTTGTTCTCTTTCCACTAATAATGCAGGGCCCATCTGTATCAATTGTCACATGGATTTACTCATTTTCCCACCTTCATTAACATGTACCCAAGGAAAAGCCTCCACCTGTCACTAAACCATTGGCTTCGGGATGAGTGGGTCCCATCCCCCTTTTCCTTTATACCTATGGTGTACAACTTGCACGTTTACTGGATCAGAGAACAAAGAACCGCACAGATCAACGATCCAGATTAAAATCAAGCTTAAAGCTATGCGATGATTAATGAGGTTATGTAATCTCGAAAGATCTAACAGATGAGGATGATCTTATCCGACGACTCTGATTAAATTTGGGCTTAAAGTTGCATGAGGGTTAATGGACTTCTTCATCCTAAAAGATATGACGACTGATATTTGTCAAATCTAATGGTCTAGATCCCAATGAGTTTTAAGGAGGATCGATTAATAACCTCTCCTCGTCGTCCCTACTTCACCATAGAAGGATATATTTCCTCTCCATGTGTAACCCTCCACCTAACAAATCCTATTCATATTTCAGATGATCACACATTCTAGGGTTTGTTGTACGTTGTGTCCACATCCTCCTTACTTGTCATAACCACCTAGCATGCACCTTTCTACTTCAAAAGATAAAGGATCCACTAAGTCATAGTTGAACATCTAGATCTGACTTTTCAATAAAATCTCATTCAAAGGAATTTTGGATTTCTAGATGGCCATGGTTCCATCTCCCAGTTATTCCATTCGCCATCTTCCCAACAACATGTCACCATGGCTCTTTTGACAGGTCTCCCTTCTCACAGGTCACTCCACTGACGTGGCATATGAATTTTTTCAAAAAGTCGATTTAGAGGTTTTTCCATATGTCCACTACCTGTATTGAGGGTTCCATCCACATGGTTCTATCATCTGACATCTAGTTTTTGGAAAAGTTGACCTAAAATAAAACCTGGATATCCGCTACCTAGATATGATTTGTTCTACCAACAAGGGTTCCAACAACTAGGGTTCATCCCAGAGGTCACAGTCCTATCCACCAACTTATGCTTCAAAGGATTAATGCACCAAAGGGATACCCAAAATCTGGCTTCAAGTCTGATTTACAAGGATTTAGTCGGATTATCACCTAACTCCATAACTTGACTAGAGTTTCAATAGGTCAAGGTTCTTTCTCTAGGGTTCCAACATTTGAGAGTTTTATAAAAAGGAAAATTAGGATCTTTGTTGTCTTCGACAACCTAGATTTTGGGGTTTCTACCTTAAAACATTCTAATGAAAGGTAAAAAGGAAAAAGGGATCCGATAACACAAATCCTCTGCAATTAACTTCCAAAGGGATTTGACAGATAAAATCGCTCAGTATAGCCTCTCCATAGCCAGAATCTCGAGCAATGGAGGCTCATGGAAACAACCATTCCTGAGTAAGTAAGCCCCCACACAATTGATACCATTCTCAAGGTTTTAAGCTATGAATTTCAATATGTTTGCATATGTATACAAAAGACGACAATCCTCATGGAAAATTTATCTGTCATACAGAGTCTTACATAATTGTACAATCAATTAATTTTTCATAACATTTTCTCATGTACCATACCACTTTGTGAATGAAAAACATGCATACTTTATTCAAACATTGGAATATACAGAGCATAAATAAATACTTATCTATTCATAAACTACCTTCTAGACCAAACTAACTGAGGGTGAGTGATTTTCCACCCAAGCATAGGCTCTGATGCACATATCCTCTCTAGAACATGCCACCCCTGTGAGAGACCATGATACCAAAAGGGAAACTTATGTTTCTTAAGGAAATTTGGGCTAGGTGTGAAGGCCACTCTCCTTCACAAGAAGTCAACAACAAGAATCCATTACACCCACCAAGTCAGGGCCTCCACTAGTTTTCTCAGCTACATTCTCAGTTGGATAACCTTTGCACAAGGGAGTTCCTTCACTACTAACACATTCCCTCAACTCCCTCCCCTCTCAGTGTCATTTTCTTTTCCAACAAACATTAATATCCCATCCCTCTTTCTCGGTCAGGTCATGATTTTTCCTTGCTCATAATTCAACAGTGAGTTCCACTCGCAATTTTTTCTCTTTTTTCGATTCCCGGGTATGCTTTGTTTTCTCCTCTTAGTGCCACTTTGTTCCCCACCCTTTTCCATAACATAACCCTCTTCTCTCCATATCCACCCTTCCATCTTATCCTTCCCTTCTAAGAAGGTTCACGAATCCCTTTCCTTGTGTAACAAGAGTTAGTGGGTCAATCATGGAAATCGAGGTGGTAGTTGTTGTACCCTTGGCTTATAGTTTTTAGCTTTTCATCCATTTCTCCATAGCTCCTTCATTGTGGATGATTGTCTATTCAACTACCAATTCCTCCCTTCAATAACTGATTTTGGGAAAATAAAAGTTGAGGGAAAACAACTTCAAATATGAATTTTGGTAACTGGCACTATGGATCTTAAGAAAGGTAATCCCCCCTCATAGGATTCCACTCATGGTATCACGTTTAATACTAGTTCTCCACCCTTCAGTTAGTTGTTCAATGAAATTTCATAAACAACATATATTTACATTGTTTGAAAATGTCCATTCTAGTCGTAAAATGGAAAAATATCTCTGTCACAACTTATGATGACATTAAGTCATAATTATAATTATAGACTAGGGGGAAATGGGGTGTTACATCCCCCGCCCCACCAAAAAAAGGAACACCATCCTCAGTGTTCTACCATCACATAAACAACTTTATATAGTAAACAAAAATGGATATGCCACTTTCATGGCATCTATCAGTTCCCACGTGGCCTCATCTATTCCAAAGTGCTTCCACTGTACCTTGACTTGTGCGATGGCTCAGTTCCATAGCATTATCTCTTTCCTATCTAGGATGCACTAAGGCTCAGGCTAGAAAGATCCTTTTGGTTCCACCTGGATCATAGTCCAATCAATAATATGATTAGGGTCATGAAATTATTTCTTAAGTAAGGATACATCAAATACATTATGTGCTTTAACAATAGGAGGCAAGGAAAGATACGCTTGTATGCCATTGGTCCCACTCTCCCTAGAACTTTGAATGGTCCATAATAGTGAGGTACTAACTTGGTACATGTTCTCATTCTTAGAGAACTTATTTTCCTCTTAACCCGAAGATAAGC
Source organism: Picea sitchensis (assembly GCA_010110895.2). Classification (NCBI taxonomy): domain Eukaryota; kingdom Viridiplantae; phylum Streptophyta; class Pinopsida; order Pinales; family Pinaceae; genus Picea; species Picea sitchensis. The sequence continues at coordinate 71,499 of SNQJ01S0022860.1, read as the reverse complement.
ATGGTCTCCCACTTTGAACTCCTTATGAGTTTGATTTCTATCAACATGGCTATTTTGTCTATCCCGTGCCACTTTCAAGTTCTATTTGATATTGTTCACTTCCTATTCCATTGTTTTCATCATTTCTAGCCCAAGTGTAATCTTATCCACTGGATTATTTAAACTGATTGGTATATTACATTTCATACCATATAAGTCCTTAAAGGGACTCGTTTTCAGTGACTCCTAGTAGCCATTATTATAGGAAAACTCCACCAATGGTTAGTAATCTTCCCACTGCATGGACTGGTGCATAAAATACATTCTCAACATGTCTTCCAACTCCCCATTTACTCTCTTTGTTTTCCTGTATATTTGAGGATGGTAAGAAATGTTAAAATCCAACTGTGTCCCAAAGCCTACAAATAAACCCTTTCAAAAATTTAAAGTAAACTTGACATATCAATCTGATATGATTGTCTTGGGCATGCCATGTAACTTGAAGATTTATTTTATAAAAATATTTGCAATGTCAATCGCTTTGTAAGTGGATTTCACTAGAATGAAGTGAGATTTCGTGCTCAACTTATCCACCACTTCCATGATTGCATCATGTTGTTTGGTTGTCCTTTGCAATCCAGTGATGAATTCCATAGATATGACTTCCCACTTTCATTATGGAATTTTCAATGGTTGCCACAACCCTGTTGGATGCCTATGCTCGATCTTGATTTATTGGCATCCTAAGCATTTGCCAATGTATTCTGCAATATCTTTCTTCATCCCAGGCTAATATTATATCTTTCTCATAATTTTTATCATTTTATGATAACTTGGGTGGGATACATAAGGTCTCTTGTGGAACTCATTCATTATGAGATCCCTCAATTTGGCTGAGTTGGTTATGTAAAATTTGTCTTTGTATATCAACAACCCATCCTTAGTGACATGATATCCTTCACACCTCTTTTCTCTTGGCTCTTTCTCTAAGATTTCCTTTATTAAATTAAAGTGTTCATTGCCCTGTAGGGAATTTCTAATCATATTCTTTATATCAGAGTCACATACACTAGTTTCTCCTATATGTAATGTTTGCATGCTCTAGATGAGTGCATCTGCCAATCGCTTTTATTTTCCTTTAATATGTTTGATTTCAAAATCAAATTCACTAATGAAATCCATCCACCCAGATTTGCTGGCATTTAAACGAGGTTGATCAAACAAGTACTTCATCCCGCTGTGATCTATCATTAACACAAACCTTCTTCCAAGTAGATAGTGCATCCACATCTTCAAGGCATGCACAATAGTTTCAAGCTCCAGATCATGAATAACATAATTCTTCTCATGCTCATTTAGTTTCCTGGATTCATAATTGATTACATTCCCTTCTTACATGAGGACTCCACTAAGCCCTTCCTTGCAAGCATCTGTACAGACCAATAAATCCTTATTTGGTTATGTAATCCTCAAGATAGGTACATTTGTTACAAGATTTTTCAGATGTTGGAAACTTGTCTCACAATCTGTTGACCATAAAAATTTCATTCCTTTAATTGTAATGAAATGATCGAATAGCCAATATTTGAAATCCTTGGATGAACCTTCTATAGTATCTAGTCAATCCTATAAATGATCTTGCCTCAGATACATTCCGAGGAGCATGTCAATCCATGATTGTCTTGATATTCTCAGGGTGTACTGTAACTCCTTCCTTCGAGATCACATGACCCAAATAATGGATCTCTCTATAGAAGAAATCAAATTTCTTATACTTAGCATATAGTTGGTGTTCTCTCAATACCTACAATACTAGCCTAAGGTGCTCCTCATGCTCTTCCTTAGTCTTTGAGTAGATCAAGATATCATCAATACAAATGAGAACAAGCTTATCTAGGTACCTACTAAGAATGTTTTTCATTATGAACATAAATATAGATGGTGCATTGGTAATGCCAAAGGGCACCACTACAAAATCATAGTGTCCATACCATGCTTTGAATGCAGTTTTATGGATGTCCTCAACCTTGATCCTAACTTGATGATATCCATACCTCAAGTCTATATTGGAGAATACTATGGCCCCTCTCAGTTGATTGAAAAGGTCATTAATCCTGGGCAATGTATATTTATTCTTTATGGTCATCTTATTCAATTGTCTATAATCAATGCAGAGCCTGAGAGTACCATCCTTCTTCTTTACAAACAAGGTTGGTGCTCCCGACGAGGACACACTGGATCTAATATATCTCTTGTCTAACATTTCTTTCAATTGTATTTTTAGCTCCACCAATTTAGGTGTGCTCATTCTGTAAGGTACTCTAGACACATGAAATGCTCCTAACATAAGCTCTATGGAAAAATCAATATCCCTTTTGGATGGAAGTCCTGTTATTTCCTTTGGAAATGTATCCTTTTACTCATACAGTACTAGATGGTCCTCAATATTCATATTTTTATCCTCTTCTGAATCTAACACATGTATGGAATATAATGGGCATTCCTTTTTGCAATGTTTCTTTAGTTACAGTGCTAATATTTTCCTTACTGACATTGCTTTTAGTATGCCCTATAAGACCCTTTTATTTCCTTCATAGTATTCTCATTCCAAGGTCTTGTTAAAACAATCTAATTTAAGTTTATGGGCTGCCAACCAATCCATACCGATCAACGTGTCATATGAACCCAAGGGTAGTATGTTCAACATTTCTTGGGTGTGAAGTCCATTCATCTCAAACTATAATGCTTTTGTCACCTCAATCCATTTTCTCTTAGCTCTTGTAGCTAGTTGAACCAACCATTACTTGGCATGCTTTCTTTTCTTAGTTATCTGCTTGTTGATTTTTGACAGTTGCATAAATCTGAGGTACACTCATGGATACATCATCAACAATAGTAGCTTCCTAGACATTGTAAATTCTCCTGCTATCATTATGCCTATGAGGGAAATATCTTAACAAGTGTTCTTCTCCAAAGCCCTAAAATTTTGGGGTCCTTTCTTTATTTCCTCCACTTTTTTCTTTGTCGTATCTGTTGGTGTATTCCCACTTTGAGTGTGATATTTTTTCGATACATGCTTTTAGTGGGGTAACTTGACTCGACACTCTTTCTCGGATTCTTATACCAACATGAATTAAATCCCTTCTTCTTAAATGCAATATTATCCTTCCTTTTCCAATACTTGTGAGGCTCTTGCCTATGCTTTTATTGCTCATAGAAATACTTAATCTTTTGAATGGTGTCATCAAGTGTGTTAAACTCATGAAATTCAATTCTTTCCTGAGAAGATTGTGACAATCCACTAAGAAAGAGTTGTATCTTCACCTTCTCATCTTTGATGTATGGGAAATACCTCAATAGTTCTATGAACCTTTTGACATATTCATCCATGGTGAGTTGTCCCAACTCGTGTTCATGGAACTCTATGGAATTTCCATCACAATATCTCTCTAGCAGATATGCCTTCCTGAAATATTTCTCAAACTACCTCTAGGTTAGATTATTTTCATTGATCCCTTTTACACTCTTAAGGTCTTCCCACCAAATGGAAGCCACTCCAATTAAATTAAAGGTGGACACTCTCACTTTCATGTTTTCTAAGTATTTATGTACTAAAAAATATTTCTTCAATCCTGGCAGCCATGCCTCTGCTTCCTTGCCCTTCTTGATTTCTCCATCAAATATAGGTGGTTTTTCCTTCTTGAATTATTCAGCTAGGGAATTTCTGGAGTGTTTCTTCCTCCTTTTCTTATAAGTACTTGAACCAGTCTCATTGTTGGAAAATATCTTAGTCATAGTGGTCTTCTTATGCAAGAATCTATTGAAAATTCCTTATTAGATAGTTCCTTCTTGGCATCCCTGTGCCTTTTCCTTGAGGAAATTTTCTCTGTGTTGTTTAGTGTTGATCCATGCTTTTGGATTTCTAATGGAATTTGCAACTTCCTGGAGTGATATCTCCCCACATGGCTGGTATCTAGATCTTGTTGTAAATGCTTATGTATTTCAGATAAGATTTGCAACAACACCACATTCAACTATGCCTTCTTCTCTTGGGCTCTAATGAGCTTCTCATTATCATCTCTGTAGCTCTAAATATCAACCTTCAGAGTTCTCATTGTCCTTGCTAATTCTAGAGGAGCTTATATAGCCCTCCTCTCATCTCATTCCTCATCCTTGATATGTGAGGTCTCTTCAATACCATTTTGTACTAGTCTACTGCTATTTTCTTCTCTTCGTTATGTTTTCTAAGTGATGAAAAAAAAGCCATTGTTAGCTAATCATATAATTTAAAGGCACACAAATATTTGGCCTTTATAAGGTCCTCATTAGCCTATAACAACCCCAAAATTAGGACTATGTTCCTTCTTCCATTCACACTTAGTATTTGTTGTTAGTGTACATCAATACAATTAAGTTTATGTAGGAAATAATCGTGGTTTAGAACAAGGCATACAATATAACTTTTTTTGTTGCACAAGTTATAAAATAAATCTTCATTCTTTCTTTTAAGAAATCTTGTGCAACTGATATGTAATATTTTAACGCAAATGTTTTTAATAGGCTCATCATAGCCTTGGCACATGAATCTTCATGGTTGATCTCTAGCCCATTCAGGTCTAGTGTTTGAACCACTTATATGATACCACTTTGTAACACACCCGACCCCCCTAAAAACCATTAGGTTGGTGGGATGTACCAAATCTTCCAAAAATTACCTTCTTCAACCATGACTTTATCTCTGAATCTGAGCTCATTGATCAATCTTTCTCTTCAAGAGATTTCCAACAACTATATTTATATTCAATTCTAAGCTACGGATAGAAAGTTATGATCCTTAGAAAATCTTGAGAAATTATCCTTAAGGTGACATTATCATGTCCATGTGGACTCGTTCTAGATGACAAAATCAACCTATAGGGCATCCATGTAAAACGAGAAAGACAATGGTCGATTAGGAAAAAGAATTGATGGTTCTTCAGAATAAAGTGATGATAGGCATGAAATGCCACCCTCGATGACCATCAGACTGATACACTAATGGGTTATCGGGACAAAATGTCGACGAGGCATAAAACACCATCATTGAAGACCATTGGGATGATGCATCGATGGGTCATTGAGCCAAAATGTCGATGAGGTACAAAAAACCATCATCGATGACCATTGGGCTTATGCACCAATGGGTCATTAGGCCAAAATGCTGACAAGGCACAAAATGCCATCGTTGATGACCATCGGGATGATGCATTGATTGGTCATTGGAAAAAAAAGCCGAAAAGGCAGAAACCACCATCACCAATGATCTCCATGCCAGTGGGCTGATGCGAGTCTTAGGGAAACATGAACGGTCCACGTTCATTAAGACCAACGATTGAATGGTCAGGATTAACTCCCAACACTTCATCTATTTCATTGTTTTGTTTCCAATAATAAAGTGGGTCACACCTATACTGACTGCCACATGACATTTACTCATTTTCCCACCTTCACTAATGTGTACCTAAGGATAGGCTTCCACCTATCACTAAACCATTGGATGTCATATGAGTGGGTCCATCTCGCTTTTCCTTTATACCTCTGGGGTACAACTTGCACGTCTACTAGATCAAACAACAAAGAATCACACAGATCAACGGTCTAGATTAAAATCTGGTTTAAATTTGCATGATGATTAACGAGGTTACTTAATCCTGAAAGATCTAACAGTTGAGGATGATTTAATTCGACAACTCTGATTAAATTTGGGATTAAAGTTGCGTGAGGGTTAACAAACTTCTTCACCCCAAAAGATCTAACAGTTGATATTTCTCAAATATAATGGTCCAAATCTCGATGGGTTTTAAAGAGAGTCGACTAATAACCTCTCCTCAACTTCACCATGGAAGGACACCTATCCTCTCCACCTAGAAAATCCTCATCAGATTTGAGATGCTCTACAGTCTAGGGTTTTTCTTGCTTGGTATCCACATCTGCTTGATGTGTCCTAACCACTTGGAATCCACCTTTCTGCTTCAATAGATAAAGGTTCCACTAAGTCACAATTTCTCATCTGGATCCAACTTTTCAATAAAATCTCATTCAAAGGAATTCTTTATTTCTAGATTGCCAGGGTTCTATCTCCCATTTACACCATATAACATCTTCCCCACGACCTTCCACCATGGCCTTGCTAACAGGTCACTCCGCTGACGTGATACACTGATGTGGCATCTGACTTTTCACAAAAAAATCAATTTAGAGGTTTTTTAGATGTTCGCTACCCAAATTGAGGGTTCCATCCACATGGTTCCATCATCCAACATATAGGTTTTTGCAAAAGTCAACTTAAAATAAAACTTAGATATCCTCTACTCGGATATTCGTTGTTCCTCTAAAAAGGTTTCAATGATTGGGGTCCATCCCAGAGCTCATAGTTTCGTCCACTAGGTTTCTATTCAAAGTATTAACACACCAAAGGGCTACCCACAATCTGGCTTTAGCTCTGAATGTATTTAAAATGATTTAGCCATATTCTCACCCAACTTCGTAATCTAGCTAGAGTTGTTATAGGTCAATGTTTTCACGTCAGAGTTTCAATATCTAGGAGTTTTATAAAAAGGAAACCCCATATCTCAGTGGTTTCGAACAACCTAGATTTTGGAATTTCCACATTAAAACATTCTGATTAAAAGTAAAAAGGAAAAAGGGATATGATAACCTGGATCCTTTGCAATTAACTTCCAAAGGGATTTGACAAAGCAAACTGCTTGGTATAGCCTCACCATAGCTAGCATCTCGAGCAATGGAGGCTCAAGGAAGCAACCATTATTGAGTAAGTAAGCCCCCACACAATCCATAACATCCTCAGGGTTTTAAGCTATGAATTTCAGTCTGTTTGTATATGTATCCAAAAGAGGACAATCCTCATGGAAAAATTATCAGTCATATAGAGTCTTACATAATTGTACAATTAATTTATTTCTCATAACTTTTTCTCATGTACCATACCACTTCATGAATGAAAAACATGCATATTTTATTTAGANTGTATCCAAAAGAGGACAATCCTCATGGAAAAATTATCAGTCATATAGAGTCTTACATAATTGTACAATTAATTTATTTCTCATAACTTTTTCTCATGTACCATACCACTTCATGAATGAAAAACATGCATATTTTATTTAGACATTGCAATATACAAAGTGTAAATAAATACTTACATGTTCATAAATTGTCAGCCAAACTAAATTAACGCAGGGTGAGTGATTTTCCACCCAACCGTAGGACCCGTTTCACAAATCCTCTCTACAACAGGCCACCCCCATGCCAAACCATGATACCAACATGGAAACCTATGTTTCTTAAGGAAATTTAGGTTGGGTGTGAAGGCCACTCTCCTTCATAGGCAATCAACAACAGGAATCCCTTACACCCACCAAGTCAGGGCCTCCATGAGTTTTCTCAGTTACATTCCTAGTTGGATAACCTCTACATAAGGGAGTACCTTCACTTCCAACATAGTCCCTCAACACCCTTCCCTCTTAGTGTTAGTTTCCTGTCCAACAAATGTTAATCTCGCGATCCTCTTTCCTGGTCGAGTTAGGAGTTTTCCCTACTCAGAATTCAACAACAAGTTCCACTCATAATTTTTTCTCTCTTCCCAATTCTCGAGTATTCTCTATTCTCTCTTCTCAATGCCATTATGTTCCCCACCCTCTTCCATACTAGAACCCTCTTCTCTCTATCTCCCCCCGATCAATCTCTTCATTCCCTTCTTAGAAGGTTCACAAATCCCTTTCCTTGTGTAAGAAGAGTTCGTGGGTCAATCATGGAAATCAAGGTGGTACTTATTATACCCTTGGATGATATTTTTTAGTTGTTTATCCATTTATCCATGCCTCCTTCATTGTGGGGTGGTTGACTATTCAACTACCCCCCCTCCCCCC
>SNQJ01S0022859.1:78295-91996 GCA_010110895.2 Picea sitchensis | reverse complement strand
ATTTATTTTCTTGCTGCAATAATTTAGCCATATACTCACTGGAAATAATAAGCTATCAATGTGCATAAGAAAGCATCATTGTGTGTAAGAAAGCTTTTTCGTTATCTTTATGAATCATGCCAATATGTATATCAATCGAAATGAAACAAAGTGTTGTTGGAAAATAAATGTTAGTGAATCATAAATGGAATGATGAGATGGTAAAATGGAAGAACGGTAATGAATATGTGGTGAAATAGTCCCCCCCCAACCCAATTGAATCAGTTGCATGCCCTCATGCAACTTAGTGTAGGTCATGGAAGGAAAGACAGCATGTCAAGGAAATTTCCAAAATATTCAAGTCGACATATAAGGAATTGTGTGATTAAATCTTAGAAAAGAACATACCTCCACTTACCCAAAAAGTAGATGTAGTTGTTGTGGCTGTTGGATTAGGAAAACATGACTCGCATTGTAGTTGCAACTGCTGTAACTATTGGAGCAAAGAATATATGACTGTGACTGATGGAATATGGAAGGTCTCACTGTCGCAAGATCAGGAAAATGGAACTACTAATGCTATTGTTGTTGTAACTGGATCATGGGAAGTGAAGGAATTTGAACGGCTACTGCTGAATCATGAGAAATGTGGAAGGCAGAGAATATGGAACTGTGGTACTCTCATAGATCGGAAATCAAACTGATGCAATTGCTAAGGAGATCATGAAAAAGTGTATAGTCTTCACCAACTACAAAACCAATGGTACAATTATAATCATGGGAATAAATGTGTCAATGTCGAGCAAGAAGATAAATCATTGGATTACCGGCCATTGATGAATGTCGTTAAACAAACTCACCAATGATGTCAATGAGTGTCGAGGTAACCGAGTACATCTTGCGAAGTGCAAATAAATGGGTTGATGTCGAGCCACTTGAAAGATTAGATGATCAAGGGACATTGATGTATTCTCATGATGGTCAGTGAGATAACTTGCCATTAAGGCATGCAAGCCTCTAGGTACTCAAAATGAACTCTAGTCTATATCCCAGATAATGTGTCGAGGTCGATGGGGCAAGAATGTTTAAAGGTGGGCCTTAAGGAATCCCACATTAGTCAATGTGAGTTTATAAAAAGATTGGTAGGACTATAGATGTAAAGATCTCAGTAGCAACAAGGTTTATGGCAAGGAAATGTAATCATGGAAAAGGGTTTGTTTTATTCAGAAGAAAAACTAGAAAGGAAAAAGAAGGCAAAAAGATAAAGGAATGTATGCAACTCAGAAAAATAGGCGTGTGTGAAGTCATGAAAGTTAAGGCAATGGAAGATGGCTTCAACACCAGGATGACTAATCAACTTTGAAGGAGAAATGGGATAGTGTCACAGCATGAAATTTGGAAAAATGTGGAAATAATAGTGTATCAACATGGTCATTTTGTAACAGTAAACATCAAGATGTGCAAAACGTTTATGTGTGATGCAGGAGCATCGCCCACGTCAAGCGAGCCAGCGTGAAAGCAGAAAGACAGCTGGACAAGCCAGCACAGTTTCTTTTTGAAAACGCCTTGATATTGTTGCGAAAACATTAATGTGTAGAGTTAATGAAGTGCACTTGTATATGTAAATGGACCTTGAGTGGATAGCTCTCATCCTTAGGTAGATGAGGCATTTAATAGATTTAATGAAAGTAGATAGAATATTAAATTCTAGATTTCAGCGTAGAATCCAAGAGGGAAACGAGATATAGACACCCTCCTTTGTACATTGTAACATAGTTGAGAGCATTCAGAAGAGAAGAGCATGCAGAGAAGTGTATGAATAACACTCACGTACAGATATTGAATTAATAGAAGAAAGCTTTGATTCAATTCATGGCTGTGTTATTCTCTGTGTATTTGTGTTAATATGCTCATGAATGTTTGTTTTATTGTCATACAATTGCTTTTATATGCTATGTATGTGATTTCATGGTTGAATTGAAGTCTGTTAGAACAAGGAGTTAGTTTCAATTGTTTTTCCGTCTTGAACCAGAGAATTCCTGCAAGGAGTGCAATTGAATCGTCCGCAAGGAGTGCGTTGACAGCAGGGTTCAAGCAGAGAGAACTTTTGTTCTAAGGTCCCGAAGTGCAGGTTTGGCACCAGAGCCGTGCAAGGCATGCGCAGGCTAGACGAAGTCTCAGAGTTGCGATTCTGAGCAAAGGGATTGAAGGATTTCTTCTACAGGAGTGTGCAGGATCGAAGACTTCAACACTTAACCGTGTTTGAAGATCTGTCGCAAGGAGTGCGTGTAAGGAGTTGCATGAAGGAACTTGAAAGCTGGGATAAAAGCTCAGGAAGGATAGACCTTCGAGTTCATTGAAGGACGGGATAAACAAACTTGCGCCTTGAAGGTTGCAAGGGACGTCGTAGGTTTGCACGCAGGGTGACGAGTACTCTGGAGAATGACTCGTCATTTCGCGGATTGGAAAGGGAGAAACGGACGGAAGAAACTCTCTGGGAGACTTCGCGAAGTGTCGTGGGATCGTTGGATCTTGAGGGTACAGGAGGTTATAGTGCAGGAGTAGAGGATCCGTCGATAGAGATCATGAGGATTTTGGATCTACTCGCAGATCAGTTATCGGGCCATCGCAGGAAAGGAGCGGAAGGCTTGGCTATGGAAATCGTGATAAAGCGAGAGGCGAGGTCCCGACGATCGCGTGGATAGTGTGGGCCACAACAGGTTGATGTGACAGGAAACATGAGCTATCGAAAGTTCAACATCTCGGTTATCGGGAGTCGACAGGGAGGATAGTTGATCTCGCGAGTAGCGAAGTCACGAGAAAGCGTGATCGTGATTTCGGCATCTCGGCGCATCGCGTATCGGGGGTTGAAAACTTGGATGTTGGTTTTCGCGAGTGGCGAGACTGCGATAAGGGCAGAAGTTCCGACTTGCGGGAGAATGTCAGTGTTAACCGACACATCGGGTCTCAAGGATTCGAGAGCCCAGTTGATCCATAGAGAACTCGTGAAGCCCGAAGTTCCGATCCTTCGATAAGGAAGTAAAGAGGATCGCAAGACGAGAACTGTGGGTGCAGATCTTCCGATAGGGAGATAGAAGAGCGTCGACGCTCTTCGGGCCAAGAGGAAAGAAGGTCCTGGAGGCGGCGAGCGTGCTTCGAGGAGTGATGTTGCGTCAGTGTGGTATCAGAGCGGGAATATCTTTGCTTTCTGTAGCAGAGAAAGAAATTCACCATGCCGCCCAGAAGAGAAAGACAGTCACTAGACCCAGAAGATAGGGAGGTGCGAAGAAGAGGTAGGCCAGCAGGAAATCCAAAAATGGAGCGACAGATGAGAGATCTCCGAGCAAGGCTCGAGGAGATGGAGACAGCACAAAGATGCGGAGTTGGTGCAGGAGATCTTAGTGACTCCGAGGTTGAAGAGGAAGTTGGACATGAAGAAGAGGTCACAGCAGAAGATGCATCGACCGAGCGGTTGATTAAAGCCATCGCAAGGATGGGTGCGAAGATGAAAATGGACAGTCCAGTCTATGAGGGGAATCTGGATGCAGAAGAACTGCTAGATTGGATTAGAGCCCTCGACACATACTTCGATTATGAAGATGTCGAAGATGATAAGAAAGTCAGGCATGGAGTTACTTGCTTGAAGGGACATGCAACATTGTGGTGGGACGAGCTACAAGATGACAGACGCTGCAAGGGAAAGCAGAAGATCAAGAGTTGGGATCATATGATCACAAATATGAAAGCGAAGTTCATCCCAAGGGACTATCAAATTACATTGTTCAGGAGAATGCAGAACCTGAGACAGAAGTTGATGACAGTCAAGGAATATATTGAGGAATTCTATCGACTGAACATCAAAGCAGGTCATCGAGAGAGCGATGATGAGAAGGTTGCGAGATATTTGAATGGTCTGAGATACGACATTCAGGATGAGTTAATCATGCTAACCATCTGAACGGTGGAAGATGCTTACCAATTGGCTCTGAAAGCCGAAGAGAAGCTGAGCCGAAAGCAAGGACAGCGAGGGCGAGGCAGAAGCCATCCAAGAGGCAAAGCGGTTGCCCAGGATAAATACCAGAAGCCCAAGGAGGAATGGAAGAAACCTCAGGGTAAGGTTGAAAGAGGCGGAACCTCACAGAGGCAGCCATATGTTGAGCAGAGAGGACAGCAAAATGATCGGCGAGGGGATTATGCTGATGCAAATACTCTTCCGCGTACTAGAGGTCGAGGTAGAGGAAGAGGTGGAGTAATCACATGTTTTACATGTGGGAAGAATGGGCACAAGTCAAATGAGTGTCCAGAGAAAAAGAAGGATGCGGGGGAAACTCACATCGCAGAAGCACAGAAGCGTGATGCTGAGAATGAAGATGCAGAAAGAGGAAGATCGCTTGGGATGCATAAAGTCCTTTTGGCACCCGAGAAGGAGGTGGAGAATTCAGTGCAAAGGACCATACTGTTTAGAACATCTTGCAAGACCAAAGACAGGGTATGCAAGGTGATAGTTAACAGTGGTAGCACAGACAATCTCGTTTCAACCAAGATGGTGGAGAAATTAGAGCTGGAGACGACTGATCACCCCAGCCCCTATAAAGTTTCATGGCTACAGAAGGGACATCAGGTAAGTTTCACCAAACAATGCTTGGTTGAGTTCAAGATAGGTGGATACCATGATAAGGTCCTGTGTGATGTTATTCCCATGGACGTATGTCATTTATTGCTGGGTAGACCATGGCAATATGACAGAAATGTGATTCATGATGGGAAGATGAACACATATACCCTAGAGAAGAATGGGAGAACCCATAAGTTTCTTCCGATAAAGGATAAAGAGGTGAAGCCAGAAGTAGACAGCAAAATACTTCTCATGAGTGGGAAGGAACTTCTTTCAGAGATGGAGAAGGATGAAGATCCACAATTCTTTGTGGTCAGAAAGCCGAGGATTGTTCTGACTAGCACAAGAGTGGACGATCTACCAGACGAAGTTCAAGAACTGTTGGGAGAGTTTGCTGACATCATAGTGGACGAATTACCTCATTCGTTGCCACTAGTGAGAAGTGTGAGTCATCACATAGACCTCATACCAGGAGCTAGTTTGCCAAATAAAGCCGCGTACAGGTTGACACCGCAGGAGAATGAGGAAGTAAAAAGACAAGTCCAAGATTTGATGGACAAAGGATTGGTCAGAGAAAGATTGAGTCCATGTGTTGTTCCAACAGTGCTCAGTCCGAAGAAAGACGGAGGCTGGAGGATGTGTACCGAATCAAGGGCGATCAATAAGATAACCATTAGATACAGGTTTCCACTGCCAAGAATAGATGATCTGATGGATTGCCTGAGTGGGGTAAATTATTTTTCAAAGATAGATTTGAAAAGCGGATACCACCAAATTCGCATGAGGGAAGGTGATGAATGGAAGACAGCATTCAAGACAAATGAAGGACTGTACGAATGGCTAGTCATGTCGTTTGGTTTGACAAACGCCCCGAGTACTTTTATGAGGCTGATGAATGAAGTCCTGAGGGAGTTCATCGGAAAGTTCGTCATTGTTTATTTGGACGACATACTGATTTACAGTAAATCAGGGGCTGAACATCTGAAACATTTGGCCATAGTGATGAGAAAGTTACAGCAGGAGAAGTTGTTGATAAATATCAAGAAGTCCTCATTTATGCAAACAAAACTCATTTACTTGGGTTTTGTTATTTCAGCGAATGTGTTGAGGATGGACCCAGAGAAGGTGGAAGTGATCAAGAATTGGACATCACCGAGAAATATTTTCGAGGTGAGAAGTTTCCATGGTTTGGCGAGTTTCTACAGGAAATTCATCAGGAATTTCAATGGAATTAGCGCAGCGATGATGGACACAGTGAAAAAGTGGCAGAAGACTTTTCATTGGACAGCAGAGGTTGAGAAGAGCTTCAATATGTTTAAGCAAAATATCACAGAGCAACCAGTGTTGGTGTTGCCAGATTTTCAGAAAACCTTTCAGGTGAAATGCGATGCGAGTGGATATGCCATAGGAGCAGTCTTGAGTCAGGATGACAGACCAGTTGCATATTTCAGTGAGAAGTTGGATGAGGCGAAATTGAAATACTCCACGTATGATAAGGAATTCTATGCTATCATACATGCGTTGAAGAAGTGGAGGCATTGCTTGATCCCAAGGGAATTTGTATTGTACAGTGATAATCACGCATTACAGTTTGTGACTCAATAGGAGAAGTTGAATCAGAAACATCCTAAATGGGTAGAGTATATGCATAATTTCACATTTGTGATCAAACATATTTCGGGTACTGCTAACAAAGTGGCTGATGCTTTGAGCAGGAAATGCTTGTTGCTGCAGGAGTTCCGAGTCAAGACATTGGGTTTTGAGAATCTCAAGGACATGTATGCAGGGGATGCAGATTTTGGAGAGGCGTATGAAGCAGCTGAGAATCCAGTTCTCAGAGATCGAAGCCCTTGGGTAGATTATGTAATCCAGGAAGGATTGTTGTTTAGAGGCAATCAGCTGTGTATTTCGAATTGCTCCATGAGGGAGAACCTGTTGAAGGAGAAGCACAGTGGCGGATTGGCAGGGCATTTTGGCCACGAAAAAACATTTGCGAAGCTGAGCTAATCATATTTTTGGAAAGGCATGTGAACAGAGGTCAAAAGGTTTGTTGACAGGTGTAGAATTTGTCAGCATTCAAAGGGCAGGAAGCAGAATGTTGGGTTTTATCAGCCATTACCCATACCAGAAAGACCATGGGAGGCAATCAGCATGGATTTCGTATTGGGTTTGTCGAGGACACAAAGAGGAGTTGATTCTATCTTTGTAGTCGTAGACAGGTTTTCAAATATGGCACATTTCATACCATGCCAGAAGACCAGCGATGCGACTCACATCGCAAATTTGTTTTTCAGAGAGATTGTTAGACTTCATGGATTGCCGAAAAGCATAGTTTCGGACAGGGACACCAAATTCATAGGTCATTTTTGGAGGATGCTATGGAAACACCTAGGAACTAATCTGGCGTTTAGTTCTTCTTATCATCCTCAGACGGATGGACAGACAGAAGTGGTTAACAGAAGTCTGGGAGATTTGTTGAGAAGCCTGGTGACAGAGCACCACAACAGTTGGGATAATGTGTTTCCACAGGCAGAGTTCGCGTACAATGATTCGGTGAATCGGAGTACAGGAAGAATCCCATTTCAGGTTGTATATGGGATGCAGCCAAGGGGAGTTTCTGAATTGCGGGATTCAGAATAGACTGCAACTAGTAGCGCTAGTGCAGAAGAATTCGCTGAGGCGGTACAGGAACTACACAGTCAGGTGAAGCAGCGACTGATAAAAACAAATCAGGAGTATAAGCGCAGAGCAGACCAACATCGAAGAAAACTTCAGTTTGAAGTTGATGATATCATTCTGGCGCACTTGAGGAAAGAAAGGTTCCCGAGGGGAACATACAATAAACTCAAGATGAAGAAAATTGGGCCATGCAGAGTCCTGAAGAAGTTCGGAGAGAATGCTTATGAGATTGAGTTGTTGGATGGCATCGGGATATCTCTGATATTTAATGTCACAGACTTATACCCATACAGGCCTAGAGAAGCAGAGACTGGAACTAAGGAACCAATGATCCAGTGGATAAAGCAATTACCAGTTGCAGAAAAACCGCATATGGAATACACACTGGGCAAGCGAGTGGGTAAGAAGACCAGGAGAAAAGAATACTTCGAGTATCTGGTCAAGTGGAAAAATCACCCAGTGGAGGATGCCAGCTGGGAGACCGAAGCAGTGATACAGAAGCATGGACACACTGTGCAAGAGCTCATGGACAGGAGCCCATCAATTTTTTCAAGTGAGGGAGTATGATGCAGGAGCATCGCCCACGTCAAGCGAGCCAACGCGAAAGCAGAAAGACAGCTGGACAAGCCAGCACAGTTTCTTTTTGAAAACGCCTTGATATTGTTGCACAAACATTAATGCGTAGAGTTAATGAAGTGCACTTGTATATGTAAATGGACCTTGAGCGGATAGCTCTCGTCCTTAGGTAGATGAGGCATTTAATAGATTTAATGAAAGTAGATAGAATATTAAATTCTAGATTTGATAGCGTAGAATCCAAGAGGGAAACGGGATATAGACACCCTACTTTGTACATTGTAACATAGTTGAGAGCATTCAGAAGAGAAGAGCATGCAGAGAAGTGTATGAAGAACACTCACGTACAGATATTGAATTAATAGAAGAAAGATTTGATTCAATTCATGGTTGTGTTATTCTCTGTGTATTTGTGTTAATATGCCCATGAATGTTTGTTTTCTTTTCATACAATTTCTTTTATATGCTATGTATGTGATTTCATGGTTGAATTGAAGTCTGTGAGAACAATGAGTTAGTTTCAATTGTTTTTCCGTCTTGAACCAGAGAATTCCTGCAAGGAGTGTAGTTGAATCGTCCGCAAGGAGTGTGTTGACAGCAGGGTTCAAGCAGAGAGAACTTTTGTTCTAAGGTCCCGAAGTGTAGGTTTGGCACCAGAGCCGTGCAAGGCGTGCGCAGGCTAGACGAAGTCTCAGAGTTACGATTCTGAGCAAAGGGATTGAAGGATTTCTGCTGCAGGAGTGTGCAGGATCGAAGACTTCAACACTTAACCGTGTTTGAAGATCTGCCGCAAGGAGTGCGTGCAAGGAGTTGCCTGAAGGAACTTGAAAGCTGGGAGAAAATCTCAGGAAGGATAGACTTTTGAGTTCATCGAAGGATGGGATAAAAAAAATTGCGCCTTGAAGGTTGCAAGGGACGTCGCAGGTTTTCACGCAGGGTGACGAGTACTCTGGAGAATGACTCGTCATTTCGTGGATTGGACAGGGAGAAACGGACGGACAAAACTCTCCGGGAGACTTCGCGAAGTGCTGTGGGATCGTTGGATTTTGAGGGTACAGGAGGTTACAATGCAGGAGTAGAGGATATGTCGATAGAGATCACGAGGAGTGTGGATCTACTCGCAGATCGGTTATCGGGCCATCGCAGGAAAGGAGCGGAAGGCTTGGCTATGGAAATCATGATAAAGTGAGAGGCGAAGTCCCGACGATTGCGTGGATAGTGTGGGCCACAACAGGTTGATGTGACAGGAAACACGAGCTATCGGAAGTTCAGCATCTCGGTTATCGGGAGTCGACAGGGAGGATAGTTGATCTCGCGAGTAGCGAAGTCGCGAGAAAGCGTGATCGCGATTTCGGCATCTCGGTGCATCGCGTATCGGGGGTTGAAAACTTGGAAGTTGGTTGTCGCGAGTGGCGAGACTGCGATAAGGGCGGAAGTTCCGACTGGAGGGAGAAGGTCAGCATTAACGGACACATTGGGTCTCGGGGATTCGAGAGCCCAGTTGATCCATAGAGAACTCGTGAAGCGCGAAGTTATGATCCGTCGATAAGGAAGTAAAGAGGATCGCGAGACGAGAACTGTGGGTGCAGATCTTCCGATAGAGAGATAGAAGAGCGTCGACGCTCTTCAGGCTGAGAGGAAAGAAGGTCCTGGAGGCGGCGAGCGTGCTTCGAGGAGTGCGGTTTCATCACTGTGTAACAACAAAATGTTGTTGTGTATCAGCAAAATGTTTATGTGTAACAACAAAAATATTTCTATGTAACAACGAAAATTTTTCTATGTAACAGCTCCTTCAAGATGTCTATCACATGTTTTCTTTGAAGAATTTTGTGATTCTTGAAAATCACTGCAGCATGGAATATGATCGGCTGTGAACCTAAAAATCTTAGTACAAATTCTTGCATGAAAACAATGAGAATTTCAAAAAACATATACGGCAGAAATAAGTGTAAATGCAACAAATCAAAGAACAATACATGTTTATACCTTTTTTTTTTGTTCTCGTGGTTTGTCATTGATTGTTGCGTGAAGAATCGAGCAACTCAAAGAAATAAACTGCGTTTTTATTTGATTGTTGTAACAATGACTCAAAGAAAAGCATAAATCATGAAAACAACTCAAGAATTTTTAGAATGTCCATTTGCAAATTTTGATTTTTATAATGCTTTTGTGTGTTTTCATGTTTTTATAATTTTTATTGTTTAATTGAAACCAAGTTTTGTATTATTATCAAAAATAAAAAATAAAACAAAGAATCCAAATGAATACTGTGATTTTCTCCTTTGTTGGTCAGAAAAATATACCAGAGTTTTGCAAACCATTACTTTATACAACAGTAATGGTAATGTTATTATTGTGAATCTCACACTCCGATCATAACTGGTATGATTCAACAACAAATTCAGCACAAGCATCACAAGGATCTATGGATTTAACAACTATATCAATGACTCTTTATAAACTACAAGCACTGAGTTCCAAATTCTCCATGTCCATCAAACATCCTGAAGTAAGAGCATGCAATCGAAAGGGAATTAAAATTTAATAGAAATAGAACTGACCCAAAGAGAGCATGAAAAATATAGTTACCTAGACCTGAGCAAGAGTTTGACTATGTATCTGCCATATTGGAAAACCGTCCATCCCGAAATGTTCCTTCTTCACGGTCGGAAAAATCAGAACAACTCTCAAACCAAGCAAAATTTGCAAAAACTGCTTGCAATTCGGCTAAATGAGACCCTTCTGCACAAAACCCATGTCCTGGATTTTTCAAATCCATCACGATTTTCTTACAAATTGCAGTTGAAGAAGACTGTCTGGAAAATGACGGAAAATTGACGGAAAATTTTAGATGCTCATTGTATGTGTGAGCTACGCGTCCATATGTAAATACAAGCATGTTGATTTCTTCAAATACAGAGATGGAAACATTGAGATTTTTATCCAGGTTGTATGGCTTAATAGCAGAATAGAACGACTTTCTTCCCATCTCTCCCGGTTGCCACATCATGTAAACCAACAAACAACCGATTAATTTCAAATCTGAAAGTAGATACGATCATCTTGAAGCGTGATTGGAGGGACACGTACTCGTTTTTTATTAATACAGGATGATGTGTTGGATCAAACGAATAAAATAGAGTTTCCAATAATAGGCAACCCAACTAATCATCATTTTTTTGAGCAATTGGTTTTGATTCGATTTGAAAGAATTTATGGCCTATCGGCAACTAAACTACTGAGATATAGGTAGTTGAAATAATGACGTCATTAAGATTTTGGCCCATATTTTTCCATTAACAACATAGTCCAATTATAGATATGAAGCCCAAATCAAATGCTAAAATTATGGAGAGAATTTTTAAGGTTTCCTATTATTGAAAAGATACAAACATAATTCAAGCCCGAATGTTAATTCATTAGAGAAGAGAAGGTGGAGCAGTAAACCATTGAATTCATTTTCTTGCTAACGTGGATGCAGGAGAAGACTAATGACAGGATTGATTCATTTGCTTGTTTGTTTTTAATGCTTTTATTTTATAAAACAAAAACAGTTATTATTTTTCTTTGTTTGTTTTTATTGTTTTTGTTTTATAATAAAACAAAACAAAAACAGATATATAAACAAAAATAATTTGTGTTATTTAAAACAACGAGGCAATAACATTTGAAGCAGCCACGATTTGGAGTTCAACTGAAGATCTAAAAGAGATTGAAATATTGAATGATGATTAGTAAATCAAATTGGACTCTTAGATTATGTGCCATGTGTAGGAGAGTTTTTTATTAACTTGAATTCTTCTTCTTGGAGGGTGTCGTAATTCAAAACAAATCATTTTTTCTCCTCACGCAGTCTACAAAACAGAGCTCCGAAGAACCCTTAGTTTATCCCAAATGGTTTTGAAATACAAAAAATCGCTCTTGAGTTACCTAATTGCCTCCGTTCCAGAGAAAACGCATGTTTTATTTTTTCTAATTCGCCTCGGTTTGCTCAGAAAATGTGTTTTAACAGTTATGCATTTATGGAAATTACCTATGAAGAAATTGAAAACTAGATGATGCCTGTTGTGGTAAAATTTCCATAGCTTGTCTCTCACAGAGAAGTTCAAATCGATGATCATCAAAATTCACAGTATTTCTTTGATTCAAGCCAAGGACTGAGATAGAATATTATTGTCGTCATAGTTGGATTGTGAAAACAAACAAAGGGTTTGTTATTCAATTAATCACAGTTTCAGTTTCATTTTGTTTGTTTTTTCTTTTATTCTTTCCTAATGCCATTATTGTTTTGTTGTTTTATTGTTTGCAGATCTGTAAATTTATTCAATCACTGTTACAGAATAAATAAATAAAACGTCATTGTTTCAGCATATAAAATTTCACTGTAACAACGACTGTCTCAGCATGTAAAAATTGCATTGTTTCAGCATGCTGTAACAACATGTCAAATTTTCGTTGTAACAGCGACTGTCTCAGCATGTAAAGACTCACCTTATTTTTATTCATCTAATTTTTTTATTTTTATTTTTTTTATTGTGTTTACTGTTTAAGCATGTTGCAAAAACATTCATTCCTGAAATCAAAATCAGCCCTATTTTCTGATCCTCGCGATCGCACGAAGTGCAGAGCAGAGCATACTTATTCGAGGTAAAAGAAAAACTGAAAATTAAAACCTACCTACTCTATGCTAAATGGAATTAGAAATTAGTTACGTGTAGACAAATTTCCAGTGGAGCCAAGCACGCAACAGTAAAAACAATATGTTCAATGGTAATTTTTTAAATTAATAATAGAAATATTCAAGAGTGAATGAATCTAGTTGTTGTGACTGCAAAATTTCTAAATAAAAATAAAAGAATGGAGCTAATCGAGTACTTACCTGGAACCATTGCTCGATAATGCTTTCATAGGCATGTTTTTCCTCGCTCATATCTTATTGCAACCCCTCATTGTCCTCCTCAAGTTTCTCAGATGTTGATTTCTCGTTTGTTTCTAGAGGAGTATTTAAGCTCTAGGCTGCTGTCAAGATCTCCTCTTCCTGAGAAGAAGAAATATAAATTTTCGCCAGGATCTGAGCGAGTTGTTCCAAGATGACACTCATGGTTAAATCATATTGTAAAAGGGGTTCTTACAGCACCCAAATCAAAAAAAAAATGAAAATCATACTTGCTGAAACACATGAAAACCTCTTCACCGTTGCAAAAATCAAGTACACTTGCTGAAATTTAACTTCACACTCTAGTTACGCTTGCAAGAAAATCAAACTAAACTTCAATCCATTGTGCTTCCCCAGCAATGGCGCCAAAATGTTAGACGGAAATATTTTCGTTTAATTCCATTGTAGTACTTGCCCAACTATTTAATTTGTCAATTCGAGGTTTGTAGGCTTACGAAGCACACACACTATATATGCAGGGCTGAAGTAGAACTAATCTAATCTAATTTTCTGAAATGAAATTAATCTAGGAAAGCATTGAAAGACTAACTATGAAAGCAGTAAATTAATCTAGGAAAGAAATACAACATGTGAAGAGTTGAATGACCAAAATACATATGTGAGCTCACACAATACATCAATCTCAAATTATATTACAAGAGTTAAATGACAAAGCATGAAATAATAACAAAGCTAAGAATCCCCTTCTCCTCATTACAAGACTAAACTATGAATTACATGATCTCTAACTCTCCAAGCTAATCTCCCCTATGAATAACATGATCCCCCTCATGAAGAGAGAACACTCTCTTATATACATGAGAGTCTTGAAGAGTTTCATAATTACAGATCCACTATTATCTCAACCATTCTCAACTACTTTCCTATTATTAGAAGATATGATCCCTTCAAATCC
>SNQJ01S0022859.1:49082-78081 GCA_010110895.2 Picea sitchensis | reverse complement strand
AATATGTTATTTTTCTAATATTTAATCACAAATTCACTTATAATACTAAAATGAATACAATGGAAAATAATAAGGAGAAACCCAAGTATCATTATGGAAATGGTATGATGGAAGGTTAATGGGACGATGAAATGTAAGGAATATTGAAGGAAAAAGAGGATATAAATGTGACATTTCTGAGGCCCAACAATACTCAATAATTTGTGAAGGTGCATCATAATCACACTCTCTAACATAATCAGGGCCATTAATATTCATCACATGTTTATCACTTTTTCTTGGTTGTGCAATATCTCATAGGTTCCATCATCCATGGGGATGTATGCATGGGTAAGGAACATGCTAAGGAAACCTGCAAGGGAAAAAGACCATCTCCTTGACAAGAGAATCCCCCAAGCATCAGGAACATAGATCACTACTAAATCCATGAGGAGGATGATACGTGGAAAGTCAATCATAAAAAACTCAATGTCCTCACATACCCCAAAGACCTTGACCCTTCTAGAATCAATGGCACATACATTTTCATAGGGTCGGTTTGTCTTGAAACCAATTTTTTCCATCACCTTCAATGACATGACATTTTTTGAAGCCCTAGAATCAAGCATACAAATGTTTAAGCAGATACCATTCATGCCTAATGAAATATAGAAGGGAGGATTCATGTATATTTTTTGAATGAGATACATAGTGTTCAGGATGATAGGAAAATATTCCTTCTCGGTTGGCACCTGTAATACTTTCAAAATTTCCCTTTTCACAGAAGGGATCTTACACATCTCTATCACTGGGACCATCATATTCAATTTTCCAAACATGATTGCAACATATATATTCAATTGAATCTCATCTGTAGGAGTTGTCATAGGAAGAAACTCACATACCAGAGCTGGAGGTGGTGGTGCCACCTTCTCTGCTAATGGAAGAGGATTGCCTGGTTGCAATGGAGGGGATGAAGCTTTATTTATTCTAGTGTAGGTCATATATTCCCTCCTCCTTAATTCCTTCTTCCAATCATCTGTTAACTAATTCAAGGCCTGAAGTCTCCCCTCTCTTTATCCTAATCTTCTAGATTCATTGATATGTTCTTGTGTGACTTTCTCTTCTTGGAACATGCAAATCATATCGATGAAATTCATATCGTCAGAAGAATCTTCATGTTGTTAGGGACATTCATCTTCTTTGTGAGGTTCTTGGCATGGAAGGAACCAAGATTCTATGTCAACCATCCCAACTGGTTTCAAAGTATCTAGGGCCTTTTCCTCTTCCTGAGGCTTTGGTTTCCAACCTGTAGCATCTCTCTGTTGTCTAGAAAACTAAGTCCTAGGAGCATATTTATTCCTCTCTACAATAGTCAAATGACCCATAATCTGACTCTGCACCTCGGTAAACTGAGTACTCATCTTATATATTTTCTAGGTCAAGAGGGACATTAGATGAGGAACATTGTTGTTGGAAACCTTAGTATTTTCTTCTACCTTGGCACGAGGGTACTGAAAAGATTCTACCCTTGAATCAAGGATATTTTCTTCAATGTCAACATTGTACTCCTTGGCTAGTGCCAATGATGTGGGCTTCTTGTCTTTCAAAATGAAACGGAATTTCCCTTCAAAAACATTCATATAAAGGAGACGAACTCATGAGGTATTAGGATGGAATTTTGTTGGAATCTGGTTGTAAAACCTATCAAATCTAATATTGAATTCCTTCACTATCTCATTCTCTTTTTTCTTGATCTGATTAAATTGAGCTCCAAGTGTCCCACCATATATATTTGTTTACCATTTTCTCTTAAATAATTTGGAAAACGCTTCATAGGATGTGAGATGATTGTTAGGGAGGCCCCTGAACCAATAAAGAGCTTCTTCGGTCAATGATGAAGCAAATAGCCTCATGGATACATCCTCATGTTTGATCCCTGCATTTTCCATGTCTCAGCCCATGACATAAAGATGATCTTCATCGATCACTACATTGTTTCTTGAGAACTTTGGAAACCACTTGTTAGACTCTTTTGGCATTGCATTGGGGTATCCCTGGATAGTGGACATGTTAATAGGCTTGTACAGGTGCTTTTCCCAAGGGTTATCCATTGGAGAAATGGGAAGGGTATCGTGGAAAAGGTTTTTGAAAACGAGAGACTTGAGAGGAGGCATTCTTTGGTAAACCTTAGAAGGCTTGAACCTACCAGGGGAAAAGGATTCGAAGAGGAAGGGTTCTAGGAAGGTGGAGTCGCCAGATAAGCTTCAAGAGGATTTCATCAATAAAGGTGGAAAGGGAATGTCCCTTGGGCGAAGTCTCTAGGAAATCTAGGGTAAAGGCTTCAAGATAGCTTGCCAATGTGTCATTAGGGTTCCGAGGAGGATTCAAAATCCCCCCCTACAGCGACACCAAAATGTTATCGCACAAGTTGTAGGCTGAGAAAATCCTAACCTAACCACCAATTGGAAACAACTTAGAGAGAACCTACCCATTGTCACCTTAGGCAGGTGTTCCCGTCACTTTAGATGTGAGGTAGTCACCTCAAGGGGGGGATCTCTGTGACCCTAGGGGGTATTGAGATGGAAAATGATAAGTATGAATGGATTTCCCTATAGGTCAATTATATGTGGTAGGAAGAGCATGTAAAAAGAGTATTGGAAAGGCTTAAGGGCTTCCAAGTGAATTGAGTGACCTTCCGAGAGTAAAGTACCTACCCAATACACAAAGAACACCAAAGATGCTTGTAATATGTTAGTTGGAAAAGCAAGTTAATATTCTTGTCCCTAATTTCATAAAATTAAATGATATATATAAGCTCATAAAACACATTAATGGCTGCAATATAAGTGCTATAATTATGATTGAATAAGAAAGAGACTAGCTAGTGAAAGCTAGCATAACTCGACAATGATTAAGAAATACTTTAGCACAAAAGAAAGGTTGAAAATAAAATCTTATTGCAGTGATATTTATCAGCCTTATGTCTACAGCATACCAAGATTTATAGCAGAAAAATCAACCACTCAAAACCACTTCTAACTAGCTAGATAAGTTCACTAGGCTTTGTAGAGAGTTAGGGAAATATTGTAGCTAATTCCAAGGGTTAGTTTAGGAGTTATTAAGGAGTTAGAGGGTTATTTTTCTACAGCCTAAAGGATGTAGGTTAGTTTTGTAACAGAAGAAAGAATTTGTGGTTGAAATGGGATGCCTCAATGAGGAAAGAGAACCAAAGGATCAAGGAACACTTTCCCAAAGAGACAACTTCAAAACTTGAAAATTTCACGTTTACCAAGGAAACAATTTATTTCTCCAAAGAAACAAGTAATGATTGATGCCTTTGATAATTGGGTTAATGGATTCAAGAAAGAGATAGAGGTACTACCTCCTTGGGGGTGTAAATTCTCTTACTCCCCAATGCAAGTATCCCTAGCTAGGGTTTAGGGTAAGACGGTGTATGCACTTATACTTCTCTTAGTAAACCCTTGTTAAACTAATAAAATTTAAGCATAAAATGATGGAGACTAAGGTGGGGGTGTATGCCCTTATACGTCCCACTTATCTCTAGAAAATAACCTTTACTTGAATAACAAATGATATAACAATGTAAAAAATCCTTACCAATTAAAGGAAAACGCTAAGACAAACCACCACAATAGAAAAGAAGAGCCTTCCAAGGCTAGTGCGTCACTTTCATCAACAAATAACAAAAACTATAGCCATACACAAGAGCACAAGAGAAACTATCCAAAGAGAGAGAAAATCCAATACTTCTCACAATGGGAGAGTTATGTTATAAAATGAGATCTTATGATCTCTATTTATACAAAATGTCAATAAAATAGTTTTTCCACATAATTTTAGGGTAAAACACAAGATTAGGGATCAACAACCCTAATCTTTCCCCTTCAAAAAATAATAATAAACAATTCATTCTAATTTTTACTTTTTTGCACAAATGAAAGCCCTAATAGTGACACTATCCCTTTAGGAGGGATGTTTTCACACTTTTAAGTCAAACATTGAATTGAAGATGATAGGGTTGGGCCTCCAAAGGCCATGTGTCTCCAATCCAACCTTCTACTTCATGAATCAAGGGTCCCTTCCTTCAAAACGTGCCATTTGTAGTCATCACCACTTCAAGCCCCTCAAGCATGACGTCAAGCCTCTAAAAGATGAAGTTTTGTCTCTTCTAGGAAAAACGTTTAGAATGTGAGGGATAGGTCATGTATCTCAAGTCATCTTCTAGGCCTCCAAAGGGATATCTCTCTCATCTGACATGTGGTCCCTTGGATTCCAACCTGTGGAATTCAAGCCCCATGGAATCCCAATCTAGGCTTGTTCCTCCAAAACTATCCACCAACTAGGTCATGTAAAGAAAAATAAGTATGCCATCCAAGGATCTCAAGTCAAAATATCATGATGAGTAAATCAAAACAATGAATGAGCTACCTAAGCATGTGCATCAAAGATTACGTTGTCAAACAAGTAAGTGCTCAAAGACATTATGTGACTTGCCAAGCTTGGATATGGGATGGTTGACGAGGTGTCCTATTGGGTAGATCTTGCCCTATGTCAAGGCATGTTTCCCAAGTGATCCCTCTCTAATCCATTTAAAGTGGATAAAGTGGTTAAGGATCAAGACTCAATGGGCATGGGATTCATGAAATAGAAGGGTTTGTAGTGTCTCATTCATCGGTGCCATTGTAGAGTGTGTGTGGCACCTTTATTTGCAATGCAATTTTTCCAAGACCATCATTTTTTCATTCTTTGTTTCTTTCATTTTTTAAGGACATGTTTAAGGCCACTTTCTTGGCATGGTGTCTAGAAGATGACCATGTCACTCACAAATACCTTGCAGAGAGGAGAAGGTTGACTCGTGATGAGACCCACTTTCTCTCAGTTGTGAAATGGAGGGCCACTACCATGTCTTGGCGGCCAGATGATGGTAATGTCATACCTCTAGATACCCATGATCATGATACGCTAGCTTGTGATGAGACCTCCTATCCTCCAACTAACCCCCTAGGCATTCTATCATTTATTCTTGTGGGTCCTCCTTTTCTTATAGATAAGTGTTTCATTTCTTTCTTGGGGGATCCTTGGGAGAATCATCTGGAAGCTTCATATATAGGATTTTATATTTTAACCAATGGCAATCCCTCTGGGACTTCAGCCCCTTCTTCCCATAAAATGAGGGACAACCTGTTCTTGGGTCAATACAACCTAAGATCATAAGAGATAAGGAAATGGGGGTTTAAGTGATGAAAAGTGGTAATTATGGTCAGGAACAGTATGATGTCTCTTCAAGGGAGTTCCTAGTAGCAAACTAGTCCCAACAAAGACCACTTGCTAGGGCACAATGTCAACCAAAAAGGTGAAACAGGGAAAAATGAATAATTTCCAAGCATATGTCATGAAATCTAAATAAGTCTAAGATACAACATACTCAATTGGATCAAATATTGAAATGACACTCACCATAATACCTTACTTGTACCTCATGGAGAAAGGCCCAGTGCCTCTCAAAAGCTAGCTGGTGTGGTGGATTCCATATGAAAATCTATGACCTTTGTGATGGTGATAAGGGTCTCCATCCATGCAAGTGGATATTTTTGGTCATGCAGTCTCTCGACACTCCATATCTACAACTTGAGGGACTCGAGACATAATCTCCTTAGTGATCCCACAAAATGGGGATAACAAGGTGGATTCCTTGGATGACCATCCATACCCTCTATTGTTTTTTCCTGTTAATATATTTAATTCTCTAAATTTTGGTTCCCTTGTATCCTAAGTTGTGGTATGAATTCATGTCATTGCAATAGTTGTTAACAGATTTCCCAAATATCGAATAGTTTCCTTCTATCACTCCATTAGAAATTATGTAAATGAATTTGAACAGGAAAGGGTTGTTGATGTTCTAGATCATTCAAGGTTATCCAAAGTGGACCTAATCATGTAAACTACCAGTTGTAAACATATGAATATGAACAATTAATGTTTCCTTTGTAGTGGGCGTCTCTCATTAAATATCACAGCCTGTGTTGAGAGTCTGCAATGGGTATATTTACTTCTCCTTATTATATTTCTTTTGTTTGTTAGGGATTCACTAGACATGTATCCTACCATAATCAAATTGCAAAGTAACTATAGAAAATGCAGAATATGTGTTGTATTATATTAAACATTCGAACAATATCAATACCAATTGTTGTTTTGGCAAAAAGGATTGTTTGAAGGGTACTTTGCAGATGACAATGTTGAAATGAAAATATTAAAGAGCTAACACATGAAGTATTTTACCAATGTTCTTCAAGTTTGATAGGTGACATATTTTTGAGTTATTGGCTTATTGGTCAAGTAAATATTTAATGATTTTCAAATTGTGCATGGTTGGTGCATGGTTTTCCAATTGTTCATTTGCGACGTTTAATGGAACTTATATGTTTTCTTGTGTTAATTACAAGAAGAGATTCAAAGTCTCATTTATGAACACAAGGTTGTGCTTGAAGCAATCAGAATTGAGTTTGAAGCATAATTAGAGAAGAATCACAGGGTAGTTGAAGATGAATTCATGGTTATTAATGAGAAATATTTAACCTATTACCCATTCCCTTGACATTGTTATAGATGACACAAGATACATATGGAGTCTCAGATTTTCCTTGAGAATCAAAAGAGAATTCCACCAAATATTTAGAGTGAGGATTAGTGAACCATTAACCAAGGTTCAATTCCCATAAGGGATAATACATTCTATATTATTAATTTTTTTTATTTCATGAAACCCTTGTCAGACATTCAATGAACATATTAAAGTGCTCTTAGAAGAACTTTTTGAATGACTGTTCATCTACCTTGCGATGAACTTATGTTGATATTTATATGAAATTTTATCGATCTTTAGATGATCTTTAGACGACCTTAAGTCGATATTTAGACTAACTTTTGTTGATATTTAGATGACCTTATGTCGATATTTATATGAACTTTTGTTGATATTTAGACGAATGTTTTGTCGCTCTTAAACAAACCTTTTGTCTGAACATTTGTTTATCTTGCGACTAACTTATGTCGATTTTTGGACAAGAAGTATGGAAACTGTTTTGTAGTTTGGATATATTTTTGGGATAAAATCCTAAGTATAGTGGAAGTGTGCAGAGGGAGGAAAGTGAGCGCACAACTAAGGCGCATCCAAGAGGACAATGCGCAGAAGGAGGAAAGTGCGCAGGAGGAAGAAAACACACAGACATAAGAATAAATATAACAACAAATAAAGAAAGAGAGCGAGAGAATAAAGCATGACAAAAGGATGACAACTTGACATTCCAAAAATATAAGAAAAACATAAAAGAATCATGTAGATTGAAAAGAAGAAGAAAGAAGTCGAAAAACCAGTTAACTAAGTTGGCCATGCAATGTAATGGGTTGTTGGGAGGAATTAAGTAGGGTTTTAAGCCCTATATTTTGATGTATAAATATGTAATTGGTTGGGATATTAGGGGTTCTGTGTTCCCTTGATTAAAAACTCTTTGATTGTTATATTTTGGACTACCCCCTTCTACTACAACATTCTCTTCTTAAACCCTATACATATCTGATGTGTGCTCCCTCATTACGTCGACCGTGCATAAATCCTTATCGTCATGTCCCACAGACTTGCAAAAATTGAAAAATAAGTTCTTTGGTGTACTCTGATAATTTTTTAGTAATGGACACTCAGTGGGATGATGGCCCCATTTCTTACATATCTCATAGTATCCCCCCTGGTAATGGATTTGGCACCACCAACAAGATTTTATAGAGACTACCTTCCATCCTGGATGGAAAATGCACCACCTGTCATGGTACCAACCAATGGGAAGTACCCATTGTCGATAGCACCAGTTCTGTAGTAGGACAAAGAGTTCCATGTACATGTAGATGCATCATCCATAGCATTAGGTGTATTACTATCCCAACCAGGGGAAGGAGTTATATATCATCCAATTTATTTTGCAAGAAGGAAGTTGTCTATAGAAAAGAATAACTATGCAACCACATAATGAGAAGGATTTTCAATGGTCTATGTGCTACAGAAGTTCAGAAATTATTTATTTGGGTCTCACTTTAAGATGTATACAGAGCATTATGAATTAAAGTGTTTATTCAATAATCCAATGTTGGGGGGGAGAATATGCATATGGATATTAATATTTCAGGAATATGACATTGAGGTTTTAGTACAACCAGGGAAGTTGAATTCAGAACTAGATCATCTATCGTGCATATTGACAGGTGAACATGCAGGAAATTTAGATGATAGCTTCCCAGATGCACAGTTATTTGCAGTAAGGATGGTGGACGATTAATTATCAGACATTGTGAAGTTTTTAAGTACATGTATGGCTCCATATGAGATGACAGTAGCACAGAAGAAGAAATTAATAGTGAAAGGAGCAGATTATTAGTTGATTATAGGGAATCTGTAAAAGTTGGGTGCAAATGGAATACTAAGATGATGTGTGTTTGAACAAAAAAGGCCAATGATACTTGAAGAAGTGGATGATGGAATTGTTGGAGGGCATTATGAAAGGAGAGAAACTACATAGAATATTTTTTGCGCAGGGGTTTGGTGGCCTTCACTTCACAAAGATGTGAAAGAGTATTGGAAATCATGCAATGTGTGCCAAAGAGTGGGAAAGCCATCTAGGAGGGATGAAATTCATTTGAATCCACAGGTTACGTTGCAAGCATTTGATAAGTGGGCCATAGACTTTATGGGGCTAGTCAACCCACAACCAAGAAGATCAGGGGAAAGATACATCATCACGACGATGGAGTATTTGATAAGGTGGGAAGAAGCAGCGCCAATTACAGTTTGTACTAAGAATACTGCTACGCAGTTTCTGTTCAAGAATGTAGTCACAAGGTTTGGATGTTCGCGCATATTACTCAGTGATAAAGGTACACACTTTATGAAAAAAACAATTGCATCATTGACTAAGGAGTTCCAGATTCATCATTAAAAGAGTACACCATAGCATCCTTAGGCCAATGGAACAGTGGAAGATTTTAATAAGATCTTGGAGAATTCCTTGACAAAGATTTGAAATATAGGGAGAGATGATTGGGACTTAAGAGTTCATGTAATATTTTGGGATTACAGGAATGCGAGAAAGAAGATGACAGGACAGACACCTTTCAAGTTGGTCTATGGGAAAGAAGTAGTGATGCCAATGGAATTCATTCTACCTATGTTGTGCATTTGCAACAATCACTGATCTATCGGACACTAGCACAATAGAAGAGAGATCGCCACAGTTGGTACAACTTGAGGAAGATCGGTTTGTCACAAGTTTTCATCAGCAGGTTTAGAAGGCTAGAGAAAAATCTTGGCATGATCGACACATCAAACATAAAAAGTTTCAAGTCAGAGATATGGTGATACTCTATGAAAAAACATTCATGCAGCATCTGGGAAAGTTTAGAATGAACTGGTTAGGACCCTATGTCATTCAACAAGTAACAAAGACAAGTTTTGCGTGGTTGTAAACCTTGAATGGAGAAGTCTTTGGAGGAATGGTGAATAGAAGTCAGCTGAAAATCTATAGAGATGACCGACAGTCTATGCAGTAATCTGGGTTGTGCCAGAACCCATGTATTATAGTAGTTGTACCATATTAGAAAGGAAAACAAGTAAAAACAAATAAAAAGTAGATATAGAAAAAAGAAAAAGGGTGATTGTGTACCAAGGCATAATAACTTGTGCATAAGGAATGGTCATCACATATCAGGATAGAACTGTGCCAATTTAGAAGACAATATCTGGATGAGACAGATTGCGAAGAAAACAAATAAAACAACGAAGAACCAGTTTAAAATTTGGCATTGACAAGACTGTTCAAAATATTAAGGCATGTAAATGATGGTTAGGAAGCAGGAGTGACAGGTCATAAAAGCATCGTATAACTCTTAAATGGTAAAAGTTGTTCGAAGTCACGACAGATCGATAGTACAAGGGAAAAATCACACCAAAAATTTGGTAATCAAGATGCAATTATGTAACAATTCATCAACCACGGTGGTGGATGGGAAACATTAGTTAAGATCAAATGAGACAGGTATCGTTGGCATAGAAGCACACACACAACGGAAGATCATTAAGTATAAATAATTGATTTCATACAAATGACAGCAGAACAGAGTGAGGTAGAGATAATCAGCCTATGGTGACACTAGAATTCAAGGAGGTAGTTAGAGCTTCAACTACGACTTCACAAGCTAGATTTTACAAAGATTGCCACCCACCCAGGATGAATGCCACGCCACCAATCAAAGTACTATCACAGGGTAAATATGTGTTAGTAGTATCACCGGTCCCACCTGGAGTTAGTAAGGAGGGAGATATGCTTGGAAATATTTTCAGCCTCAAGTTTGTGGATCATGACATTACTAACGAGAAAAATTTCCCGAAGCTGGCTAGGGAAAAATACTTATGCACCTAGATCATACCAGGTACAAGAGTTCGCATCTCTTTGGACATATCTTTTCATGCAAGTTCAAATGGATGAGGTAACAGTCTTAGGGGTTACAATGCTTCATTTCATTAAACGAGGAGGAAGAGTATCATGATCCCATTGAAAGAGAGGTTTCTTGGAAATTGGCCTCGTATACAGCACCCAAATTGATGCTCAAGTATTTTCCAAGAGGTGTAGGCAAGGAGGAGGATGATATCGGGCTGAAGAAACTCCAGAAAATTACAGGTAGAGAAGACGATTAAAGAAAGAGGAGACTTAACATAATTGCTTCACCCGATAGAAACGATGTCTTCACCATGGGCAACATGACCTCCGATGACCCTGACTAGACTTACGTCGATATTGTGCAGGGATAGATATTCAAGAGAGAGAAGGAAGAAACTCTAAGGCTTACTGTGAAGAATCACACTAGAAACTGAACAAGGAATAGGAGGAGAAGGCTAAGAAAGCGTTAAGGGAAAAATATGAAGTTGCGGTCATGGCACAAAAGACACAAGCAACAGTCCAAAAGTTATATAAGGAAATTCCAGAAGTTCCCATAGTAGTAGAAGCTACTATGGAGGAACAAGTGTTAAATATTGGTGAATTCATTAAGGGATTCATGGATCATATTGAGGACTTGAACTTATGAAGAACGTTGGGAATGCCACCAAAGGTGCGCAAAGGAAGGGTGAGGATGGCAACGATAGAACCTGCCAACATTAAGAAAGTAGAATGAGAATGCCCAAAAATTTGTGAGGAGAGTGTGCACAATTTGGACATAATTAATAGATGACCTAAAGATGAAGGCCATAGAGGCCAGGCTAAGACAAGCACAAGAACAGGTGCACCGGGAAACAGAAAAGGCAATTACAATGCCAATAGTAGAGCGCATGTCAATCATTTTGGCTCAGTGGAAGGAATATGTAGAAATGGAGAGAATGAGGGATCAACAAAATATCCTTCAATATATATTGGGACCACTACAGGAAGAAGCAGTGAGGGTAATTGGAGAGTTTTCCATTCTGCAAGGTAAGGTCAAGAAACCAGTGGTTGAGGCAGAGGAAAAACTTACAAACTTGACCGTGCAGGGTGCATAGGAGATAACAACAACAGAGGCCAAAATCTTCAAAGAGTTGAAGGTAGAAAAGGTTTCCTCTCAAAACTTCATTTCATCATGGAAGAGCAAGCAACAATCCTAAGTGGCTCAGGATGAGCCACAAGTGAGTGTTGGGGGCCTGTTGGACAAGTAATCTAGAAACAATTTTATAGTTTGGATACAATTTTGGGAGAAAACACTAAGTATAAGGGAAGTGCATAGAGGGAGGAAAGTGACAGCACAACTAAGGAGGATCCAGGAGGACAATGCATAGAAGGAGGAAAGTGTGCAGGAGGAAGACAATGCACAGAAAGAAGAATAAATCCAACAACCGATAAATAAAGAGAGCGAGAGAATAAAGCATAGAAAAAGGATGACAACTCAACATTTTATAAATACAAGAACAACAAAAAATCAGCATGCATATTGAAAAGAAAAAGAAAGTAGTTGAACAACCAGTTAACTAAGTTGGCCATGCAATGTAATGGGTTGTTGGGAGGAACTAAGTAGGGTTTTAAGCCCTAGTTTTTTACATATAAAGATGTAATGGGTTAGGATATTAGGGGTCCTTTGTTATGGGATTTTAAGTTCAATTAGGTTATGTTATGTTCTATTCCATGTTGAGATATAGTCTATGATATGTATTGAGGGATTCCTCATTGTTCCGTGAAGAATGGGGTTCTCGGTGTAATGGGTTTTTGGAATGTAACAACCTATGATGAGAAGAATGAATAAAGGAATTCTAAAGAGATGATATTGAATTTTGTGTTTCCTATATTTCTATGTGTTCTTATGAGTTCTATTTGTATGCCTCATAGAATAGATTTGTCTTATGGTTAAATATGGTGCAATGTTCATGATTGTGACCGGAACAAATATATATAATAATCAGAAATATGTTGATTTTAGGAATCTGAATCATAATTAAGTTACTATCGAATAGATTAGAATCACGCACATAGACATAATAAGGAAGAATGAACCAAATGTTTTCCTCCCATTCCCTTACTATTACAGAAGACTAGTTCTCATAGTCCCAATAGATACCTAGGGTGAGACTTCATCTGTGCAAGAACGTGATGCCGAAACGGCCAGTGTCTGGTGGGATTTGTTGGTCATAGATAAACTAAACCTAGGGTCTTACAACCCATGCACAATAGTGCCAACCTCGATATTTAGATGAATTTTATGTCGATATTTAGACAAACGTTTTGTCGATCTTTAGATGAACATTTTTTCGATCTTGAGATGAAAATTTGCGACTAATTTTTGTCAATATTTAGACAAAACCATTTCTCGTCGATATTGCAACACCTTTCTAACAATGAAAATGGGTTGAAGCATTTGTTGGAAGCTTGATGTTTTTGCAACACAAATTATTCGATAATTTATCAAAAAATGGGCCTAATGTATTAGTGGATCAAGGGTTATGAATGACACCTCAAACCACCATATATGACCACTTGAAGGGATCTTTGGCCTTCAAGTGGGGATATGGGCATTATTAGGATATTTTGAGAATTAGATATTGATCTTGGGTACTTGGACATGATTGAGAGAGGAAACCTAAGCCTTAGGTCCTAAAGGAAGCTTTTAGGCATCTAGGGATAAGAACAACATGTTGAATCACAACAAAGGACCTTTCTAGGGTATCCTTGGTCTCTAGATGGGTGTAGTCAGTATTATGATTTTTTGAATATTAAGTGAGAGTCTCTAAACACTAGATATGGTTAGGGGAACAAACCTAAGAGTTAGGCCATAAAGGAATCTTCTAGGATTATAGGGCCAAGAATGATGCCTTGAACCATCACAAATGACCTCTTGAGGGCATCCTCTGACTCTAAATACGTATATAGATACCATTAGTATTGTTTATCACTAACTATAGATGTTGGGGATTTAAACATGGTCACGGAAGGAAACATGAAGTTTAGGCCCTAAAGAAATATTTTATCCATCCAAGGTGAAGAATTATACCTTAAACAACTACACATGGCCTCTTGAAGGTATCCTTGGCCTATGATTGTGGATGTCGGTGCCACTAGGTGGTTTTGACTAGTAAGTATGTGTCCCAAGGCCCTGAAAAAATATATGGAAGAAGGCCATCCATTAGGTCCTAAATAAATATTTGAGGCATCTATATCCATGAAAAATGCCTTGAAGAGCCCTTGGCCTCTAAGAAATGATTTCAATTTTATCTCAAGGTTTTGAGTATTAGCTATGGGTCTCAAGGCCTTAATATGGTTGAAGGGGGAACCAAAGACTTAAATAAAGTCTAAATATTATAGGAATTTAGGGCCAAACATGATGCCTCGAACCACCACACCAAATCTATTAAGGTTTTAAGTAGCCTATAGGGATCACGTCTCATGAATGAAATCTCAAACCACCATAGATGACCTCTAAAGGGGATTGTTGGCCCTCAAGTGGGGATATGTGCATCATTAGAAGATTTTAAGCACTAGGTATGGGTATTGGGTCCTTGGACATGATTGAGAGATTAAACCCAATCCTTAGGTCCTAAAATAATTTTCTAGGCATTTGGGGCCAACAATGATATGTTGAACCACCACAAAGGACCTTTCTAGGGTATCCCTAGTCTCTAGATGGGGATAGTCAACTTTGTGATGTTTTGAAAATTAAGGATGAGGCTTTGGACCCTAGATATCATCATGGGAATAAAAAATTTATATTCTCTAAAGGAATGTTATAATCTTATCGGGCCAAGAATGACACCTTGAACCCAAAAAAATGGCATTTTAAGGGAATGTTTTTCCTCTAACCAAGTGAATAGGTAGCATTAGAATTTTTTAGCACTAGGTATGGGTTTAAGGGCCCTGTACATGGTCAGAGTAGGAAACATGAACTTTAATTCATAAAGGAAGCTTCTAGCCATCCATGCTCAAGAAGGATGCCTTGAACAACCACACATGGAATCCTCAGGGTGTATTGGCTTATGGTTGGGGATACTATTGCTACTAGGTGGTTTTGAGCAGTAGGTATGTATCCCAAGAACCTATAAATTATCTAGCGAATAAGTCCATGACTTAGGTCCCAAATAAATATTTGAGCCATCCAAAGCCATGAAAAATTCCTCGAAGCACCACACATGACCTCTGGAGGGTATCCTTCACCTATAATAAAGGATGTGTTAAGGGGGTTGGATTACCAAGAATAAAAAATAGGGATTAAATCTAAGGAAGAGTTCATTTGGTGGGATTTATGAATTAGTTCAAAAGAATATTTATGTTTTTGTATTTTTTATGATTTATGTAATGAATGTGCAAAATTAACCTATTCTAAAAGGATTCAAGAAATCTCTTTTTTTTGTAAATGAGTGTGAGAATATATATTGCTTTAGAAGGTTATAGTACAAAATTGGTGCGGGGACTTCCAGGATCTGCCAAAATGGAAACCAGATCTGGGGTCCCTGGGTTGCAGATTCTGATAGTAAATGAGGTATTCCTGGGTCGCCACCTTGGGAAACCAACCCAGGCTACCGTAATCCAGTTTAAAAGACAAAAAAAATGTCATCAAAAAGAAAACAGAAAAAGTCTAAGCATAGTGGGGTTAGCTACTACTCTGAGAGACATGACCAAGGCTAGTCCTGCGCTATTCTAGGTTGATGGGGTACTCTTCATCTCCTTCCTACCAAGCCGCGTTCTCCTCCCTTTGTTCTACCAGGCATAGCTTTCTGATGCTCATTGGGGTTCCATTTCTGTCGGCTGGAGTAATTTCTATATGGTGGACGTAGCGTAGATAGAGATAAAATTGCCCTGCCATCCGCTCCAGTTTCTCCTGCTGTCTTTTTTGTTCCTCCGCAAGTCTTTTTACCCCCGCCTCCAAGTTATTGAAGCAGTTGCGAATTCCTGTGCACTCTTTCTTCTGTTCTTTGGATTCTTTCCTGTTAGTCTCACTTCGGGTTGCACACATCTTACCTATCATCATTTTGGTTCTCCAGGATTCCTCCATCGTCCTGTGGTAGAAAGTTATCCTCAGTTGTGTGGATCCGAGGTCCCTTATCCCCCCCGCTTCCTAGGTTATTTGTGACCAGTCTTTTCCCCTGCGGGCATTTTTTATTTCGCTCTCCCATTTTTTGATGGTCGTCTTCCCCTTTGTGTCTACCTTTGTGAGGAAGGTACTCTTTGCTTCCCTGGCCACCTATTTAATTCTTGTCATCCTTCGGCGCTTAGTGGAGGTTCCTTCCCCTGGGGTCCTCTCTTTCTGTTGGTTTTCTTCATGCATACCATCGTCGCTTGTAGGTGGTAGTTCTTACGTTGGGTTATATCCTTGTTCTTCTTCACCTCTTTCTGGTATGTAAGGTGGCCTTTTTAACTGCAATGCTTAGTTCTGTGGTAATTACTGGTGTCCCTGCCTTTATGGATCCAACCCGACTACGGTATTTTCTGGTGTCCCGTCCTTGCAATCATGGCCTTCTCATCAAGGTGGTCCTTCTGGTCAATATCCTCTATTTCAGAGCGTGTGCATTTGATTATCTTGCCATTATCCCTGCGCCAAATCTGCATCCTACTCGTTGTACGCCCTCTGTTTTCTGGTCCCATCGAGGTACTTAGGTGAGGTGTGCTCCAACTTTGCCCTATTGAAACATGTCGTCCTTCGTCCTTTGTCGTCTTCGGGTTATCTCTTCTTATTTCCAAAGGGTAGCCTCTGTACTTATTTTTATTGATAGGAATATGGTGTCGTACCTTCACCTAATGTGTGATCTACATCTGCATTTGTAACCTAATGTTATTGGTGAGTCATCAGATTCTGTCTAGGACCTACATGTCCTTCAGTGTCTTCTACGCCTCCATTCTTGCCGTAATCTTCTGTACTACATTTGTTGTCCCAATATTTTGTCGCAAGTTGGGTGCAATCTGCCCAGAATTGACCTTGCGGAATGTTTCTCCAGATTGTGTCCAGTTCTAGCCCTTCTTTATCGACCCCCTCATTTGTTATTCTATCTGCCAGTCCATTTGTTGACCTCCTCACCCAACGCAACTCCATAGTGATCCCTGTCAGCAAGTGCTCCTAGATTTTTTTCAGTAGGTGGGACAATCTCCAATGCCATTGTATTTTACCCATTCTAGCATTATTTTGGAGTTTTCTCACTGTGTTGATGACTAGCGCTGAATCTCCTTCCACTATGGCATTCGTCATCCCCTCCTGGTTTAGAATCTCCATGCCAGTCTCCAGGGCTCTGAATTCTAAGGCATTATTGGTTTAGTTTCCCATACTTCTAGCATACATTCATATGATGTTCCCTTTACTATCCCTTATTACTCCTCCCAAACCTGTTCTCCCTAGGTTGCCTTTCGCCACCGCATCGAAATTCAACTTGAGGGAGCCTGAAGCTGGTGGTTTCCAATTGCGTTCACCTACTTGGAGTTGTGGTGGATGTCTGTTTTTATTGGGGTTGCATCCACCATTCAGGTGGAAAACCTCTAGAACTTGGGAATACTGATCACCTACCTGGAAGTTGCGGCTCATCACTGTCTCATGTATCATGGATGTTATTGTTTCCTTGATCTTCCCTTCTGGCCAACTTTGGTTTCTGAAAATATGTCGGTTCCTTTCCATCCATATAGACCATATGATCATTCTTGGGGAGAGGATCCAATAGAGGTTCACCTCTTCTTGGTCGTTGTATTTTTCTCTCCAAATCTTGATGGTTGCGGCAATGTTGCCTCGAACCCTGTCAGACTAGTGGAAGATACTTGCCACCCAGTCCCATAGTTCTGTAGTGTAGTCACATTCGTCGAGGAGATGGTTTGTTGTTTCATCCTGAGTTTGACAAAGATGCCATCTTGATGGACCTGTGAATCCTCTTTTCCTTAGGTTATCCCAAGTTAGGATGCGGTTGTGTAAAATTACCCATTGGAAGATCTTAATCTTTGGCCATTGGGGGTTGTTCCATAGATTATCCCAGTGTTTCACTGGGTCATCTTGGCCTGGATCCGCCATATAGTGTTGGAATTCTTTTAGGTTGAATTCCCCTCCGTCCTTTTGGCCCCACCTCAACTAGTCCTCTCCTTCCATGACTGTTGTTTTTCGTCTTCCCAGTTCCTCCTCCACCTCTTTTATTGTTGTTGCGGGTATATCAGTGTTCTGAGGATTAATCTTGTCCGAGATTCTCCATTTATTGCAGTCGGTTTCCTACTTCGAGTACTGATAGACATTGATTTTTCCTTGTGTGATGAGGTCTTGTTGGAGTATCCCTCTATCTGGGTTTTCCATCCTTTGTTCCTATTGCCAGGCATCCTCCCATAATCTGGTTGTTCTTCCATTCCTGATTTCCCAAAAGTTTTGTGTCTGAATCTAATATTTGTTGTGCCAGGCTAGGTTCCAAATGGTTGAACCTTCACTAGTTCCTCTGAAGCGGATTATGTCCTGGTCGCGGATGTTCGGGGCATAATTTTCCTTCCATAGGGTTACCCAGGGTGTTGTAGTTTCTTTGACCCATCGCCACCAAATGTTCTTTCCATATGCATTGTTGGTCATTTGTGGGTCTTGTAGCCCCAATCCTCCTGTTCTCTTTGTCCTAAAGACTTTCTCCCAGGCCATCAGGGCCCATTTTTTCTTTATTTTTGCTCCTTGCCACAGAAATTCCCTCTGGATGGCTCTTATTTTGTATAGGATCCCCTGTGGAGTGGGGAAGACTGGCATCATAAAGGTTGGTATTGCTTGTAAAACAAACTTGTTTAGGATCAGTCTTCCTGATAGGTTGAGGGACCTATACGTCCAGTTTGTTACCTGCTCCTGTAGCATGTTTATTACTCCTTCAAAAGTTGACATATTGTATACTTTGTCTATCAAAGGAACCCCCAAATACTTGGTTGGGAGTGTTTTCTGTTCAAAGCCCAGATTGTTGGTCAAATTCCTTTGGATAGCTAGATTGGTATTAAAGAAAAAGATCATCAATTTGGAGTGGTTGATCTCAGTGCCCGAGGCTTCCCCAAAATCTTCTAGGATTCGTTTGTAGGATTTGGCTTCCTTAACCATGGGTATGTCGTGGATTAAAGTATCGTCTACAAACTATTTGTGAGTTGAAGTAGGGCAGTTTTCGAAAGGTTTGAGCCCTGTTATTTCCCCAATTGACGTTGTGCTCTTTATGATCCGGCTGAGGCCTTCCATTATCAGAATAAACAGGAAGGGGGACAACAGGTCTTCTTGTCTGATCCCTCTCATGGGCCAGAAAGGTTTGGCTAGGGCTCCATTGATTAGTAGCGAGTAGCTTGTTGTGGATACTAGACTGACAATCCAGCTGAACCAATGTTGGGAGAAACCAAAGGCTTCCAAAGTCTTGATCATGTAATGCTAGCCAATTTTGTCATAAGATTTTGCTAGGTCTAGTTGTATTATCATTCCCCCCTCTTCTGAAGTTTTAAGGTGTGAATGATTTCATGGGCCTGGATGATGTTGTTCATTATTTGTCTTCCTTCCACAAAGTCTTCCTATTCTTGTGAGATCAGAGAAGGTAAGAGGAGTTTCAATCTATTTTCTATTACTTTGGAGATGATCTTTAGATCACATTGCAAAGTGCTATAGGTCTGTACCAGTCCAGGGTATTGGCTTCATTTCCTTTTGGGATTAGGGTGATCATTGTTGTGTTTAGTGCTTTAAGGATGGAAGTAGACCTTCTAGGGTATTCTACTACCTTATAAACGTCATGTTTGATGATTTCCCAACAGGATTTGAAGAAATCCACTGTGAAGTCATTTGAACCTGGTGCTTTCCCACTAGGCATTTCTTGTAGAGCTTGTTCAACCTCTTCTTTGGCGATAGATTTGTTCAGGAAGGTGTTTTGTTCCTCGATGACCAAGCATGCAATATGTTGGGTTATCCTCTAAATGGCCTTTGATTTGTCTGGGTGAGGTTCTTGGGCTATCCTATGGAAGTATCTGACCATAGTGATTTCAATCTCTTGATGTGACTCGCACTTGATTCCATCTTGGTCCTTGAGCTTCAAGATTTTGTTGTGGGCCCTTCTGGCCATGGTTGTTCTGTGGAAGAACTTGGTGTTCTGTTCTCCTTCCTTCATCCATCGAATGAAGGATTTTTTATGCCAGAGTATTTCCTCCTGTTGGCATCGTGCTTCCCAATCTTGGGTCAGTTGGAGCTCTTCCTTTCTCTGGTCCTCCGTATAGCCTTCCAGCATGCAAGTCTCTTGGAGTTTTTTCATTTTTTCTTCTATATCATTTTTCTCTGTGTTTATATTCCCGAAGGTGTCCCTGCTCCACTCTTTGAGTTTGTTTTTTATGTATTTAAGTTTCTTGTGAAGTATGAACATCCTTGTCCCTTTCTCTGGTTGTTCCTCCCGCCACCACTGTTTGATTCTGTCCTTGAAAGTTGGGTGACCAATCCATAATTTCTCAAATCTAAAAGGTCTATTCTTTGGTGTTGTATGGAACCCTACCTCTAGTTGCATT
This sequence comes from Picea sitchensis, assembly GCA_010110895.2. NCBI lineage: Eukaryota > Viridiplantae > Streptophyta > Pinopsida > Pinales > Pinaceae > Picea > Picea sitchensis. The sequence continues at coordinate 58,072 of SNQJ01S0022859.1, read as the reverse complement.
GGCCAGTGATCAGATCCACCCTAGGGAAGGATGTTGCAATCTAAGGTTAGTCCCTGCATAATGATTGACTCTGATAATAAGAATCTATCGAGTCTTGTAGCTATCTAGTGTTGGTTCATCTTTTTATTGTTCCAAGTGAACTGGCCATTCTTAGTTTGGAGATCTACCATCTCCGCTCTGTCTATAAAATTTGAAAACTCCTCTGCATCCCGATCCAATCTTCTCGTACCTCCTTTCTTTTCCGTGAGGGAGGTGATAATGTTGAAGTCCCCTGCCAGGATCTAGTGGAGGTTGGTGGCTTGGACTTTTATATCTTCTAGGTCTCAAATCATTCCTTTCTTTTCCTCTGGCCTGTGGGGCCCATACACATTTGTGCAGAGAATATCCTCCATGTTTCCTATGATTTGCATGCGTACCATTAGGGTATACCTGGTTTCTTCGGATGCTATTAAATTTAGAATTTGTGGGTTCCAAACGATGAGAATGTTGCCTAACCTTTGGTGGTATTCGATGGCTACCATATTGTACTTGCGTCAGTGTTGTTTACTGATTGCCTCTATTCTGTCTGTAGTGCATTTCGTCTCTTGAATAAAACAGAGATCTGGTTGTTCCTGCTTTAGTTTATTCCTAAGGATTCTTTGTTTTCTTGGGCTGTTTAGGCCTCTTATATTCCAAGTTATAACCTTCATTTAAACATGTGGGGGGGAGTGGGGAAAGAGTTTCTTGATCTTACCCGAGTTTATCAGAAGCGCTCCCAGAACCTGTAGTGCTACGTTATTTGATTTCCTACCCTTTTTCCTCCTCATCTGCTTGGGTGATAGCTGCGGTTGTCCCTTGCTGACTTTCACTCCAAGTTTTCCTAGCTCCCTGTGTGTGTTTTTTTCATCTGGCTTTGGCTTCCTCCCATAGGAGGAACAGGTATTGGATGTGGTCGAGTTGCTCTATTGGAACCTTGTCGACTCCCTACCTTTTCCATTGTTCCAATATGTTCGAAAGGTATATCCATTCCCATTCCACCAAGTCTCTGAGATTGGGGTCTTCTATACCTACTTCACTTGGGGTCATCTCTGCATATCCCTCTGCATCTTGCATGGCGGTGTTTTCATGTTTTATTTCTCCGTCCATCAGGGTTGCACAACTCCTCTGAGCTATCGTGTTGTTTGGCCGGTGGGTAGGCTCTTTGGTTGCTTGGCCTCTGACTTCTTGGACTTTTGCCAAGTCATTTTCATCTGTTGTCCCTTTGTTTGTTTGTTCCCTTCCTTCCATTTTATTCTGGGTCTCCTGGTTATTTCCTGCCGAGGTTTTGTTTTTATTTTTATTTGCTCCATTCATGGGGTTCGGTGTTATAAACCCTTCCTCATCTTGTTGTGTTTTGGGATTTGTCGTTTCCTGCTTTTTATTTAGAGGGAATTCTCTGATCAAGTGTCCATGCTCATGGAATCTTCTGCATCTGAAGGGGATCTATTCATAATCTATATTCTGGATCCATTCCTCATCCCTGAATTCCAGACTGATGGCTTCTGGGAGTGCTCTAGAAACGTCCATCTTTATGCAGATTCTTGCATACGATGTGTATCTTCCTTTTAGGGTGGCTTCTGACGTCTTAACATATTTCCCCCATTTGTTTCCTATTGCTTCAAAGGTAGAGGGAAACTAGTAGTCTAAGGGTAAGGAATAGAATCACAGCTAGACTGGTACCTTTTTGAAAGTTTCTTTTTTCGGGGAAAAAATTTCTTTCCAAGGTTGCATGTAGAGTCTCGTTGGGGCATGGAAGTAATGACCTCCCTCGAAGATTTTGTCCCTATCCTCCAGGTTGACAAATACTACTGTGAAGAAACCCTTCAAACCGAGGTGGAGTTCCACTTCCCCATTTGGCTTCCAGTGATATTTGATCCAATTGCGCAGTGTTCTTTCTGTGGGCCATAACCCCATGAACTTTCATATGAGCATGTGTGTCTTCATCTGATCCCCGTAGAGTTGTGTTTGAGGGTCCTCCAACACTACCTTGGGTATTATTGTTGTTTTGGTCTTGCATGGGTTGAGCCCCTCCATATCATTAGACTCCACGGTCTCGTGCGTCTCCTTCTGAGTTTCCTTAGCATCTTCCTCCACGGTTTCATTCTTGTCCTGACTTATTTCTTGGTGCTTCCCTGGGTCTGATCCTGAGGTTCCTGTCGTTGGTGCCTTGAAAACTCCGCTTCTTGGCCCTTTCCCTCTGTCCACCACTACCTATTTGTAAGAGGGGGTCCCCTTGCCCCCCCCACTTGTTGTTCATGCTGCTCTATGTTTTGGCCGCGACTGTCAAACCCTAGCTCGCCGCAACTGTCAAAACCCTATTCACCAATCCTTCAATATAACCCTGCCCTCATTTCTTGATTCAAGAAATCTCTTACTAAAATATACTTTCAAGAATGAAAAATGAAAGCAACGTGTAGCTTTACTTATCTTAAGAAATAATTCTGCTAAAAAGTATTTATACAATGTAACTCTCATGAAGCATGCACTACTCTAATGCATAAAGAGTTAAAATCACATAATTAGAACACTCATAAATATTTCTACAATATTCCTTAATTATATGAGATATTGAAAAATACTAAAATAACTAATAAATCATATATAAATGTTCAATAAAAATAATAACCAACAATTCATTCAACCACACAAGATAGCTTGAAAAATCGAAATTCTTACTAAATTCTTGTAATATATATTCAATAGTAGAATAATCTATGCATATAATGCATGAACAAAAATCCTTAGAGAAAACGTCCCTTGACTCCAAACAAAGTTTCTGAATTAAGCTTGAAATAATTTGAAACTACAATCCTTTGAAAATAACCTCAGAGACAAGAGACCATTTCTAAGAGGTCAGCATGTATATTTATAAAATAAAACTAATATAATTATGGAGTAAAACAAAACACCCATGCAAACTTTTCATGCATTATATCTTTGGCAAACTAAAATTCTCAATTGGTGCATGCTCAACATCATTATTTCCTTAAATAAATAATTCCATAGGTTATGATGTGAAAATATGTGTTGTTATTTTAGTAACTTATGATATTATTTTCCACTCTAGACAAATAAACTCCAAATAAGTCATCCTTTTAACTTGAGTGGTCCAACACTTCTAAAAATGGCCACACACCAAGGGATAAGTTCCCGTAACTTTGCTCTTACACCTTTTTCCTTCCATCCTCATACTTCTTCCAAAATGTATCTAGTTGGCATGAATCCTCCAAATGAGTATAGTTCCCTTTTAAATGTTGGTACCTAGATGTCATCATCACAAAAAATATACAAGTTAGGACTTCACATCTTATTCTAACAAAATGCATAGAATATAAAAAATCCATTGATATTGTCGCAAGGCATTTGATTTTACTTCTCTAAGATCGATCTCATTTCATGGATTATATCATTCACACCATATCCTTATTTTATAAATATGTAACGAATAGTGACAAGTCATCAAACATGTATAATGGAACATTTGTAGATCTCTATAAGACCTTTCCAATGGTATAAGGCACATCTATCATAATCAAAATTTATCAAGAAAAAAAAAGTTATTTTGATGATAAAATTTGAAGTGATGTGTTGTATCACACGAACATAAAATTTTGATTCATGTGACATAGCACAAGAAGTAAACATTTTGGCTCATGCAATATGTTGCATGGAACAAAATTTAGGAGCGATCCAATGTTTAACTTTTATGCAATATGAATCGTTGTGGAGAAAGAATGTTTTTGGCAATGTGTTGTTTCTCAAATACATAAATTTCAATATGATGCATTGTTTAGTGATTGTTTCTCAAATACATAAATTTCAATATGATGCATTGTTTAGTGAAGATATAAATTTTTATTCGATGTGTTGTTTCATGACTAAAAAAGGTTTGAGTGTGATATGGTGCAAAGAAGGAAATTTTTGGAAGATGCAAAAAAAGATGTTTTGGACAAATGTTTTGAAAAATGTTTCTAAGTATAATGACATTTTCCTTTGTCACGAAGATAGGAAATTTGAAGAAGTGTAATGTATCACATAAAACGAAACTTCCATTCAATGCAATGTATCACGAAAAAACTATCTTTCAGTGTGATACGACACAAGGAAGAAAACTTTTTAAGAATGCGATGAAGGAAATATTACCTTAGAGAAGAAGAAAATTCTCAGTTAGAAAAGTTTCCCTTTGTTGCAACCAAGGAAAGTTTTCAGCAACGTGATATATCATGACTAAAAAAATTTGAGTTGTGATACATAAAAGGAAAAAGTCTTTCACAAGGAAATAAATATTATTGTGATACACATAGGGAAAAAATGTATCGCAAGGACACAAAGATTCATGGGATACATAAAAGAAAAAATGGTATCACAAGGAAACAAATTTTTGTGAAGAAGAAAAGTTGTGCACAATGCTTTGGAAAAGTTTCTAAGGGGCATGTTAGCCCCCCACATATAGGGGTATCTAGAGGATATTTTACTATAGTGATCCACATTAAAAACAACAAATATATGGATGACATCCATGCTTATCCACAAACACATGACCAATGATGCTTCCCACATGTTGCCAATCTCACCCTCACTTGATGATTATGATGCTTGACCAAGGGATGTAAATTGTTCAATACTTAGTATTAAGTGGTAATTCCTTATGTACTTGTCATGAAAGTAGTGATAAAGAGGTTGAGTTGGATAATGGATCATGATACTCTAAATTTGTGCATTTTTCGTTATTCCACCTTCATGGTTATCATCCCCTCATAGATAAGTGTTGCCACTCTTCAGTAGAGTTGTACTACTGGGGCGATTTGATCGGGGTAGTGTGTCGATATCCCAATCCATACATATAATTCCCCATATTTCCAATTTTTCATTCTCCTTTAATTTTGTTTGGTGGTCATATGTCACACATATAGGTTCATGCTTCATAATCCCATGAGAAGGAGCTTCAATGCTCGAGGTTGACTTATCCACACACACACACATAAGGAAAAAGAAAAGTACTAGAAACAAAATGCAAATAAAATGAAAGAAACAAAGAAATGACTAATAAAAACCCAAAGAAAATAAAATCATGAGTAATTCTCCCTCTATATAAGGCCATAACCCCAAGTCCTCATCAATGAATGCATATCTAAAAAAGGATTCAATCAAAGTCGAAATCCAGAAAAGGTTGAATGAATAAATAAAAAGGAAAATAGGGCTTTGGAAAGAAAAAGTGCTAAGGAAAGGGAAACACATTGCATAAGTGATACCTTATTCAAAATTTCTTATGTCAATGAATATATTATATAACCTCACATGACTATGCATGCCACTCATGCATTAAACCCCATTCCATATCACCCATCATTATAAATGTTCCTTGATGGGTTTATTGGGAAATACTTCTCCTCTTGGGTATTGGCACATGTAATAGGGACTAACCATAACCCTCCCATACCTAAACGTGGCAATTGGTGTGAATTCTATGATTTATTGTGAATTTTGCAGATGATTCTTAATGAAATCTACCTAATGGAATTTACATTTGACATAACTCACTTATTATGTTGTATTGGACTTGTCTACATTCCTCTGGATTGATGACCACATTGGATCACTTGATCTCCTCCTTGGACGGTGTACTTTGCATGGCTATTGACTTGATTGAGCCTTGGTCCTTTGTAGTACATTGAGGGGATACTTGCACACCTTGTAGGAGACATCCCACATACTTTTGAGAGGTAGTCCCAGTTCTTTGGAGGATGTTGGATATTTGGAGAACATTTCACCTTTGTTGATATGTCCTAGTAGTTTTTTGGAGATGATGTGGCACTTTTGTAGGGACAATCCACTTCTTTTATGATGATTTGACACCTTTTATGAGATGTCACACCTTTTGGGGATATGATATGACACTTGAGGATGAAACATTGCACCTCTTGGAGGGAACATTTAACCTTTTGAACCCATACACACAACTTTAGAGTGAGTCATCCACTTTTGGATATCATTTATGCCAGGCATGTGGCCTTTATCATGCATTTATGAGGAACAATTTGGCATTAGATCACTTTTACTTCACTTTCGAAGCATCATTTAGGGTCTTTTCAACCTTTCCACTCTTGTATCATGGATTATTTATGTATTGTATCCTTATCTCTAAGGTTTGTAAAGAGATAAAGGCATATTTTATTTTCTTAAGGATTTTTCTAGGAAAATATTATTATTTTAAAGATAAGGGTGTTATATCGCTCATATAAATAGTATATAACTTCTCATTTGTATCATAAATACTTGTGGAGAACTACTACTACTTGTCTATTGCTTCTCTTCTCTAAAATCGTTGTGATGGATAGCTAGAGTGACTTCATGTGAATATTGTCTAGTGGATGGATTTAATTATTTATGGATGCTCATTGTTAGGGTTTTGAAGATTGAATTATTTCTTGAGCAAGTGGTCTCTATTTATCTTGTAATTTGTTTTACGAATAATTATAAGTGTAATTTTTCTTCTCTAGTGGTGGTTGTGCATTTTCTTCATATTTTTCTTAAATAAATCCCTCTTTTCAAATCTCTTGGAAGATTACTAATGGAGTATCTTCCCTTGAATCATATTGAAGTTTTTGTAAGGAACTAAGAGGATCTTCTAGGGTTTGTAGTGGATAACCCTAGATATCACCCTAGGTATACTTACATTCCCCTCAAAGTAGTCCTAAATTAACCCCATATGTAAAAAAATATATATAGTAAGCACTAATCTTCTCCCTTTAATCATTCATAAACCAAAATTTGTCTTTAATTTTATGTTTTACAGTAAATCTAGGGTTTGTAAAAACATATATACATTTCTATCCCTAGAAATACCAAGACATCTTGGTATTTTTTCATACACTTACTTGAAAATCATTTAAAAACCCTAAATTACATCATTGATTTTTTATCACAACCTAATCCGGTTTGGACATCTTAGCTTCATTCGTTGTTATATGCATTTAATGTTGTTGGCAAATATTTAAAAAGTAGCGTATGCTTGTCATTGATGGCAAGTACAACAGTGGAGATGGTAGGATAAGAAGGATAAAATCCCTTGGGGATTCGGACGTGAAAGCTCAGGAGGAACAACGTCGAGGAGCATGCGTGCAACAAAACTCAAGATACAGGAGTTCCCAGAAGAGAAGGAAGACAGAGATCCACAGCCGTCGGATATCATATAGAAATCCCGTCAGCCTTTGGATCGGGAGGAGTTGCGCGGAGATTAGCCTCTGGACGAGGAGTTCACCCGGAGAGAGGATCTGAGCCGTCAGATCGGAAGCAGATACCCGTCAGCCATCGGATCTGCAGAGCTGCGAGGGAGTTAAGTCCTCGTGATCAGGAGAGGGAATCTCAATGAGAGGATTCATCATCGGGACATCGACCATCGGGAAATCAAAGTTATCAAGGTCGAGGGAACCAGGGCATTGGAAGTCCCGAAATCTCGACGAGATCGGGACCGTCCACTTGGAGAGGATGCGTGGCAGCGATCGAGCGCCACCAGGAACAACCCCAATAGGGAGGCCATCCATCGGCATATCAAGAGTCGGGATATCGGTAATCCCATTGACCAGAAGTTGGGGAATTTCATCGTGGAAAACCCGACCTAATCAGAACTGTCCATCTGCAAGGACAGGTGGCAAAGGATCAAGCGTCGTCGACATATCGGGAGTCTTGAGACTAAGGGTGCGAGGTCTGCTGAACCCTGAACTGCGAGAAGAGACCACAGCCGTGGATCTCAGATAGGACGTGTGTCAAGGATCCAAGAGGAGTCGGTGTGGGAGGACAGGTGGCACCTCACATCGGATATCGGGATATCGGAGATCTCGGGAGCAAGGAGTTTGTGCATATCGAACTCCTGAACCCCGTAGCCCTGACGGGATAAGGTTGTGGTCACGGGAGTTGGTCATATGAGCAGGAGCTGAGCTGGGAGGGCCAGCGTGTGAAGGGACACATCGGGGATCGGAGGATCGGGAATCCCGTAGGCATGTGCATGGTGACATCGAAAACGCCGAAACCTCGATGGGAGGTTTGATCGAGGTCATGTGTTGACGGTCATATGGGCCAAGGCCTATAGCCAGCAAGGCTAGCGTGTGGAAAGGGGTGCATCGGTAATTGGATATTGGANAACCCCGATAGAGAGTCGGGGATAACCACAGTTAGGTGCAGAGATCGTGACAAGGTGAGCGAAAGGACCTGTGGATCAGGAATTTGCAGAGGGATTCCATTGGAGGAACCTAAAGAGCCGCTTCGGCTCAGCTTCATAAGGAATGCCGAAACCCGATTTAAAAAGGCAAGAATAATAAAGGTCATCCAACGGTGCGGATAAAGCTTGAATGTGATCGGAGGGTTATTGTTCTTCCACACACATTTAATGCCTCAGTTACAAAACTGCTAAACAAAACGGACTCATGATTACGAATCAGTTAGCGTTTCAGTTGCAAGGACAGATGTTCTTGTTTTGGCTGAGGGAAGGCGAAGTGGAACTGTCGGGGAAGTATGTATAAAAGAAGATGAGACAGATTGTAAAAGGTTGGTTGTTCTGGAGGAAAAAGAATGAAACTGTAAGAAAGGAAAAAGGAGAGGATGCACAATATGAAATTGAGCATATGTGCAGAGTGAGATAAAATTTAGAGTAGAATAACAGAGCAAGTTGAAGCAGAGCAAAATGACAGAAAAAGTTGATGCAGAGAAGACCTGTTGAACAAACAGAGGAAGAGGAGAATTGCAGAATAGTTTGAAGAAGATCAGACTTATAGAACAGAAAAAGACTGGTAAGAACTGAGTTATCTGTGTAGTTGTATGTGTATTCATTAATTGATGTGCTAGGGTGGAAGGGAGGTGCTCGGGAGGACTGTTGTCCTCAGAGGTTCAAGTGGGAGCTTGAACACAGGAAGTTGTAGCTTCCATCTGGTTGCAGCCAGAGAAACTAGGGTGGCAGGGTGGTGCTAGGGAGAACA
>SNQJ01S0022859.1:33774-45335 GCA_010110895.2 Picea sitchensis | reverse complement strand
AAATTAGCTCACAATTTTTTTTTAAGTAATACGACTTATGACCCAATTTTAATTTTCTTTTGGGATGACATCAATTGTCAAGGCCACTATTTCAATTATGTGATAATTTTTACTCCAAAAATAAAAGTGGTGTTACTGGTAGCACTACTTTTTTATTCGATGATAAATTTGTCACCATGGTATCAAATGTCAAGATTGTGATTTGAATTGAGTCTCGATTTTAGCCACCCCACAAAAAGGGGTGTTACCTGTAGTGCCAATTTTTTAAATGGTGGTAAAAATAATCACTAAATGTGACCTCTAAAAAAGCGATAACTATGAAGAGTTATCGTTAAGTTGGTAACTTTGTTTCAATTCAGTAGTTAAATAGGAGGCCTTAGAATTTAGTGTGTCTTGCCTTAGGATTCCTTCAAGCTACTAGGGAAGCCTCCCTTGTATTGGATTTATCCTACACTAAAATGAGGGAACTTGTTGCCTAGGTGATAGTGGTAACATCTTCTAATGTTCCACTCATTTTGTACCTTGTGAAGGCTTTGCACTGGGGTGCAAGATTGTGTGATAATAGGAAAAAAATGTCCCTCAAGTAAGGGGAAATATTAATGCACGTCTTTACTTTCCCATGTAATTAAAATGACTCGAACTCATTGATAATAACTCAGTTCAGTTTAAAAAAAGGTCTGGGGATTAGAAAATTTATGTTTTCTCAAAGGAAAAAGATACTTTCAAACTAGATAATACACAAGAAATCATTAAAATTAAGATGCAAAATTATACTTGCAAAACTTAACGAAAAAGTTGTACCAAAAATTCAAAAAATTTAGGTTGTGTTGTGTACTCAACAAATGACAATTCACTAGATAAACACAACATCTCTGCCTATACCTCCAACAAAATCAAATCCATTTCAAGTGAATATATACTTAGAACATAATGGGAACCAAAAACTTCCCATAGATCCTTTTATATGTGATTGAGAAATCATTATTTTCCTTGCCATGGGTATTTGGATTTTGACCAAACATAAAGGATAAGTCATTTTGATCATTGAACTTCAAATTTGAGAAATAAACAAAATTAGATCCAAGTTCCAATACCAGGGTATTATTTTGTAATATCTATGTAAACCTATCATCCTTATGGTGTTGTTATCCTTTTAATGAGCATCCATAGCCCTTGTGGAGTCACCCCAATATCATAGACCTTTCTTTCTTATCAATGAGAATCCATAGCCACAATAGAGATATCTACATTTTATCATTAACAATATGTTTCCCTTCAACAAAGTCCTTCTCCGAAACTCTTATTTTTTTTTCCTTTTTATAGTGAAACTTTTTCAAGGAGGAACTTAAGTGAAATAACCATTGAACTTATGAGGATGATACTTTTTAATAAAGGAGTGAATCAAACATGTAATCTTTGAATCTTACCCATTTTAAAACAAGAAAGACACTCATCAAATTCCCCTCATCATTTAAATCGTGAATTTTAGAAATTATGACTTGTTTAATCCATTCACATTTTACATCATCCGTTACCTCCATTGACAAAGCATTATATTTTCTCAAAATTTCACATAAATGAAACTATAAATACTTTAAAAACTTCTAATGATGCTCATTGTTGAGTCACTTTACTTTTCATACTAAAACAAATAACACATCTAAGAACTAAATTCTATGTTTCTCTAGAGAATGGAAACTCAACACCTCCAAAAATGTTTTAGGGAAAACAACAAAAACAAACCATGCAAAGTGAGATTCAAGTTATGATAGTAAAAAACTTGAAATCAAACATGAAACCAAACTATCGAAAGAAAATAAATGTGGCAAACAAAAGACAATAAAAATATGGAACAAAAAATTGCTTATAAAATCAATCAAGTGAAGTACCATTTTAGGATATGGTCATTGGTAGGAAGGGAATCAAGTTTGCCTTCTAGGATTTGTAATTTATATTGGTGCTCCTATATTTTAACAATATGGTCAGGACCAAGCCATAAGTTTCAAAACTTTGTATGTTTTCCTTTGGGTTCATTAACTCTATCCCATTTCAAAACCAAATCACCTACTTCAAAATTCTCATCACCAACCTTATCTTTATCAAACCATCATTTCATGATCTTATTATGAGCTTCAAATTTGTGTTTTTCTTTCTCCCTCTATTCCTCCATCATAATTGATGTATCGAGTATTTTTTTTTAGAACCGAAGAAGGTTGAGCTCGTGAAGCTTCAAACAATTGTAAGGATTGAAAGAAAAAATTGGTTGAAAGAATTGCTTCTTTCCCATACACCAAATAATAAAGGTAAGTAACCCAATACCTCCTTAGGAGTAACTCTATCAACCCATAGAGAATTGGGTAGAGCATTATGTCAATTTTGATGGTTCTCTATTACTGTATTTTTAAAATTTGAATTAGTTATTTATTTGTTTATTCATCCACTTTATTACCTTTTGGTTAATAGTTAGTTGAATACCTCAAAATGATTCCCTTATCCAATGGAAATGTAGACAATAAAGTTGGAGAAAAATAAGTAGCATTATCAAAAACAACAATGGTAGGGACAACAAACCTGGTCATTTGTAAGGTACCCAACTCCCTGGTTGGGCCATGTTACTACCAAATCGACTAACATATCAATTTAAATATGGAAAATATGTGTAGCATGACATACAAGATCATGCTACTATCATTATTCTTAAAAACATGAATGTAAACGATTACACACATGCAAAACAACATTCAGACATATAAATACAGAGTAAATGTAGCATTTATCCACAAAATTAAATAGTGAATAACACAATGATCAAAACTCTTATCTTTCAAAAACATTTACACAACCAACTACAGATGAAGGATGTTCCTCCCAGATGTAGGATTTGTTGCACAAATTCTCTCTACAACAAGCCACCCCTGAGATGGGGCTATGAGTCAACAAGGACAGACAAGCTCCTATTCTTGTCTATAGACCATTGTAACCACTCAAATACCCACTAAAACATAGTGATGTGACGCCTTCAACAATTCCAAGTTCCCAACTCTCTTCCCCACTAGTATTTATAACTCAAGGGGTGATATTTCCTTCTCTACATCATAGTCTCTTAGACAATCTCCATCCCCTCCAAGGCTCTAGCATAGACTAGTTAGGAATCTCTCTACTATGGGCTCCAGGAAATCCAACTACAAAAGGAGTGCTTACACGACATTTATAAATCCTCCTTGGTAATTTCTTAAATAGGAATCACTCACAGACATAGCAACTTCATTATCTACATAATTATCAGCTTCAACAAGTTCTCTTCAATACCCACTATGGCTAGCCACTCTTCTACATCACTTGGTTCTATTTTTTCTCACTTATTTCTATCTATAAAAACTTCCCAAGGATTAATACTGAAAATAATTGATTTTGGATGGATGGATCATCATCAATGAAAGGAAGAAAGCATGAACATAAGAAAATCATATTACTTGGTTTCATCACATGTGAAGCCTTTAATTGCAAATCTTTGAGGACAAATATTTTTGAAGAAGGGTACTAGGTTATGACCCAAGGGGATCATATATAGGATATATGTATATGATATGACCCCAGGGGGGGAATACATGGGATTAAATGTACACGTAATATGTAAATATATATGTAATAGGGTCGGCCTAATAGCAAAGGGGCCTCATGTGCAAGTATGAATAGGTATATATAGATATCATGTATCCATTATCTGAACATTTGAATTGTGATGTATGAATGTATTTGGTTATGTGGAGGATTTTCTCCTACTCTTTAAGGAGTTATTCTGTAACTTATCTATCTTGGAGTTGTTCTCCATGCTCACATTCTATAGATGGTGTGTACTTCTATTATATTATAATATTTTAAGCATTTGGTTCATTACATCCTACTTGAATTCCCTCTTATCCCATGCATGCTTGATTCTTTCTCTTCCCCCAATGATGATTACACTAAACCCATGATGTCATAAATGAATTGGTTGAATTTCTCACCTAACCTCTTACATGAAATCAATGATTGAGAGCTTGATAAGTAAAAAGGATAAATGAATAAAATAACATATTTGTTATGAATATGGATTAAGACTCAAGGCATATGGAAACCCCTTAAAACCTCCATTAATCCCCCTCTAATGTGGAATCATAGGCCCCCATTACTCTAGTCCTTACCCATCTACAGACGACAATTGATTTCATTTTGTTATTTTCAATATACAATGTTTACATATTACATCTCTTGGCCCCTAACTATTCATAATATTTACAAAATATACAATGCTACATTGGGGATCAAAACTGGGGTGTTACAATCCCCTACCCATACAATTTCCATTGTTATTACTACACATCCCCATGCAGATGTACATGTTCATACATACAAATTTTCATATTATAATACTCCATACCTCCACAATTTAATGAATCTTGCAACAATTCCAACCAACACTCTCTCATTCCCCTCAGCCTATGCAACCCAAGGAATTGTACCTCCTTATCTGCACCACATTCCCTTAGTTTTTCCCACTTCCCTTCCAAGGCTCCAGTATAGACAGGCCAACAAGTTTAAGAGTTATGGATCCAAGAACTCCAACTACACCAAAATGAAGACTTTGTACACTTATGTACAAATCTACAATAAGATTCCCTCAAAATCTACAAAAGGTTGTAGGCACACCTCCCGCATGGCCTCCTCATGATACCAAGTGATTTCTTCGGGACCATAGTATGTCCATTGGACCTTTACTAGGTTGATTTATGCATTCCTAATCACTTTGAATTTACGGTCCAATATGCACATCAGATCCACCCAAAAAATCCCTTCGTGCTCCACATGGATCACAATCCAATAAATCACATGGTTAGGATCATGCAAATACTTCTTTAATAAAGACACATGAAACACATTATGAAATCTCATGGATGTAGACAATGCAAGCATGTGTGCAATGGGGCCTATCCTCTCTAGAACTTCAAAAGGCCCATAATGTCTTGCTGCCAAATTTGGGAAACTTCCTAATTTCAATGGGTTCCTTTTTCTTTTACTTTTAGAAACACATGCTTTCCCACTTTGAATTCCCTATGTGCATTTCCCTTTTTAGTATAGATTTTATGTCTTTATTGTGCAGTATTTAAATTTTGTTTTATCTTTACTATCTGCTCTTCAATTTCTCTTATCAATTCTAGCTAAATAACTTCTCTATCTATTAGGTTGGCCTAGATTATTCGCATGTTTCATTTTTTCCATACAAGGATTTAAACAGGCTCATATTCAATGATTCTTTATACCCATTATTGTAAGCAAACTCGACCAAATGAAGATAGTCTTCCCACTTGGAAGGATGATACATTACATACATTCTTAGCATATATTCAATTATTTGGTTGACCCTCTATGTCTGCCATATGATTTCAGATGATACATTTTGTTGAAATTTAGTTTGTTTCCAAATACTTTAAACAACCCTTTCCAAAAATTGGAAGTGAACTTGGTATCTCTGTCAAATACGATTTCCTTAGGTACGCCATGTAGCCCAACAATTTATTTCATATAAATTTCTATAATGTTGGCTTCCTTATGTTTCTTCTTGTCTAGAATAAAATGTGCATCATTTGTAGCTTTTTCCACCACTACCATGATGGAATCATGTTTCCTTGATGTTTAGAGAAATTTATTAATGAAATATATGGTAAAAAATTATCATTTCCACTCGAGAATGGTAAATGGTTGTAGCAATTTCATTGGATGTCTGTGTATAACCTTTACCTTTTGGCACTTTATGCATTTATTAATAAAATCGGCTACATAAATCTGTGTACCGGGACAAAAGTATTGGCCTCTTACAGTTGCAATGGTTTTTTGATACCCTAGATGTCCATCATATGGTATATTGTGCATCTCTTTTAAAACAAAATTTCTCAATTCTTTAGAATTAGGAACATAAACTCTATTCTCGTACAAGATAATTCCATCATCTTCCATATTATAATATTTAAAAAAAAATTGTACATTACTCTATTGTAAGCTTTCTCTAACTTGTACTTAATGTTGGTATGTTCTCACCACTTCTAAAATTATGCTTTTCAAATATGAACTATACATACTAACAGATGCAACATGCATTTCATGCAACATTCTATTGGGTGCATCAAGAAATTTATTCTCTTTGATGTGGATTAGATAACTATATTATTTTTCATCTATCTCAGTACTTTCTGGGTGGAAAATTAAAGGAATCAACTTGCAGGGCCATTTTGGTGACTGGTCCAAATTTGGAAATTTGGATCCAAAACATTGTATGAAATATTTTAGATCCATTTTGAGGCATCAAATGATATTTTTTTGTGGTACAAACCTTATTGTAGATTAATATTCTATATTCTACACATTGAGACCTTTCCAATGGAGAAATAATCACCTCAATCAAAGTTTGTATGTGAATGTTATGCCGCATGCAAGTTGACCTACCATATTGATCACCATGGTGAGATTGGATGCCACATCAACCCCCATTACTTAAATGTATGGGGATAGCCACGTAGTGGATTTTCTAGAACACTCTAGAATGTCCAAGCCTGATCACTAATTGAGGGTTGAGGATTTCAATACCATAACCCTAGATGGCCATTGGGCTATGTTAAATATCAGGCCTTTAGGAGGAGAATGAGTTCCATTATATGTTATTGTATTTTATTACATGGCAGAGTAGAACAATTGGGAGTGGGAAATTAGAGAGCATAATAGAGGGAGGTTAATTTTCAGTAGCAGCCTAACAAGCCACAAGTCTCAGATAACTCCATAAAGAGTACCTTCTCATTTGTATTTGCATTATTTCCTTAACAGACAAAAGAGAGCAGAGTATCCTCACTTTCTAGCTGGGTTTTCTCCCGTAAGGGTTTCCCAGAGAAAATATTTACATTACTTTTTGGATGGTGTCTGATTGTGTTTTATTGTTATTTATTTTTTTCATTTTATCTATTTTGTGCATAAGCATAAAATTAGTAACTAAATATCATGGAATCTAAAGGAATTTAACCTTCATAATGTAGATTTTTGTTTTATTTATCGAATCTATTGTGAAAAATTATTCCAGTGAAATATCCACACAGTTTACAGGTCACTCTTTAACCTTACTGTAATTGGCATCAAAGCCATATTCACTGAGAAATTCCATCCATCTAGTTTGCCTAGCATTCAATGTTCATTGTCCAAACAAATATTTCAAAACACTATGGTTTGTTCTTAGCTCAAATTTTGTTCCCATGAGATAATGCCTCCACATTTTTAAGGATGAACTATTGCTTCCAAGTCCGCGTAATAGGTAGCATAACTTATTTCATGCTCTTTAGGTTTCCTTGACTCATAACATATGAAATTCCCATATTGTGTAAGGGCTCCATCAATCCCTTCCTTCCATACAACTATGCACACAACAAAACTCTCATCTAGATACACAACCTTTAGAATAGGTGCAATAGTTAATAAATCTTTCAAGTGTTGGAAGCACTCTTCACACTTGGTAGTTCATTCAAATTGTATCAAATTGTAAAATCTTGTGGAATATGTCATTCCTTTCCCATCCATGGGTTTGTTAAGTTTGAGAGTACAAAGGATTCCACGAGGAAATACAAGATGATGATTGGGAGTAGGTATGTGGAGTTGTTTCCCTCAACACAAGATGATAAAGCTCATACAGAGAGAAAATATGATCATTAATACCTTAGAAAAATTTATTGAGAGTTGTTTGAACTGAGATTACTTTTAGGTGGTTATATTGTTTCCATCATTTGATTGATATATATCATTAACTTCTGGATTTTTCTATCTTATGAAGAATGCAGTCCTTCTCATTGTCTAAACTCCATCATACAATTTCCCTTTAGAAGTTGTGTTATTGTATACGTGGAGTGTGATGACAATCATTCGGTTTCTTACTTTTTATTGTGAGGAGTTATCAATTCCTTCAGTTGGAGAATAGTTGGTTTATATATTTGATTGTTTCTTAGATTTTGTGCAAAGTATCTTTGATCGGATACGTGGATGTGAATAATGTTGTTATCTCTTCATCTTATGAGAAGTAAGAATATTTTTTTAGCAAAAGAAACTGGGTGAAAACTCTCTTGAATACCTAAAAATAAAATGAGCAAGGGGCATCCAAACTGAATCAAATGTACCCATATTCCACCTTCAAATCTAACTAACATGACTCATAGCTAATAGAACCCGATCAACAATTCCTTCCAAGTCTAATGTTGCATTCACTTTATCCTTGTGTTATGTTCTGAATATGGTTCTAAATATCGAGGTGCAAATGTCTTTGTGGAGCACCTTTCCTTCGTCAAAAACAAAATGAGAAAGCAAGTTAACACATGTATTCATTTTGTAACTTTATGTTAGGATCTTAATGTTTAGTTATTATGGATGGATCACTAAAATTTTAAACAATATTAACATTTAAGTAAGGCTCATTGGACACATTCCATTCATATTGTATTTATTAATATAATCACAATTTGTATCCAGATGAATAACATTGATTAGAGAACAATAAAGATCAATCAAACACTTTTTGATGAGACTATATGTGTTTCAAGGCCAAACCCTTATAAATATATTTTATTGTGTGGTGTGTGGTGTATCTGGTGCATAATTCTTTTCTTTTGATGGTTCATTTCTTGATGGTGAAACAATCGCATAACATAATCATTGTCAATGCAAGCAATCATAAGGTGATATAAGGTGTCCATAACAACAATCAATATAGTGATATAAAGTGTGCATAAAACCAATTAATAAGGTGATATAAAGTTTCCATCACATGAACACTATTCACAGACATTCTTACAAATGATTGTTGGTCGTTGTATATTTTTGGTGTTATAAGGCGCAATTACTTTTGGCGATATAAGGTGCTTTTTATATTTTGGAGATCTAAGGTGTATATTATTCCATTTTTTGGTGATATAAGGTGTAACTACACTTGTACCTGAACAGTGTATAAATTCATTAGTCTATTTAATAATTTAGACAAGTTAAAGGTTCAAAGAACTATAAAGTACAGAGTTGACACATTCATAGCATTCTCATTTATAATGAATTATGGAAAGAAATTTGTAATGAACAACCCATAAAACCAAATGATGCTTCTACATTATAAAAATTGGAGTTGAAATATGAAAATCACTTAGAACTAATTAAAAGTATTGTTTCTAATGAAGTCTTTGTGCATATTGAAAATTTTAGTGATTCTTGGTCAACTTGGAAAATACTTAAAGATTTATTTGATTCACAATATGAGGCTAAAAGAGTCGATATTCAATTAAATTTATTACATAAAAAATCATTTTTGGGGGGAGATTTAATGGAAGATATCTCAAGACTAAAAATTATTAAGTAAGAGATTGCAAAGGTAGGCTTTTCTAAAATTGAATATGGTTTGATGGTTACAATTTTGATCTCGGGTTCGCCATAATCATACAAACATTTTTTGGAAACATTGTAGATTACAAATAAGTTGGAGAATACAACTTTTGATAAACTTAGTGAGGTATTATCTATTCATGATAAAACTTTTGGTAAGGCACAAAAATCGGGGGAGGATGTATTGATTGCAAGCACAAGCAAGAGAACTAATGAAAAAGGTGTTTCTTCTACCAAGTGAAATGAGCATAAAGGAAATTAACATCAATGTAATTCATCTCAATATTAAAATTGAGGTCATGGTAAAGGTCAAGGAATAGGAAGAGGAAGAGGATGAGGAAGAGGCAAAGGTAATTTGAATTGATCTAAGAAATATTCCAAAGAGTAAGACCATCACCATTCACAATCAAATGGAAGAGGAAGAGGAAAGAAAACAACAAGTTTTTTTCGGTGTAATAATGTTGGACATTATGCCTCAGATTGTTGCATTCCTTATGACAAGATAACTAAACAAAAATATTCTTCTTTGGCACAATAGGAAAATACAGAATAAAATGGGAAATGTGAATATGTTTTTACAACACTTCAACAAATAGAGACAACAAACAATGTTCAAACAACTTACTCTTTCAAGAATGATATTTAGGATGCATGGATCATGGATACAAGTTCCACTAAACCTATGACTTACAAGAAATATTTCTTTTGGAATTATCAGGATTTTCATTTGATTTCAGTCTTTCTAGCAAATGACACCACTCACACACCACGTGGAAAAGGTTCAGTAAATGTTTTTTTACCAGGAATTGGGGAAAGTTTAATCTCTAATGTTTGGTATGTTCCCTCATTTAATAAGCTTTGTTTTCTTTGATTTTCATTCGCCAGTCAGGGCATCAAATATTAATTAGAGAGGGAGTAATTAAAATCAACTCAATAAAGGATAATTATAAAATAGTAATGCTAGTTTATGAGGATGGAAAACTTCTTAGAATGAAAGACATAAGCATACCAAGAATGCAGGAATTTGTAGGATTAGCTGAGATCGGTATTACACCCATTTGATTATGGCATGTTTATTTTGGACACTTGAATGTTGATAGTCTTATTCGGCTTAAAAAAAAAATGGTAAAGGGACTTCCCACATTTTGGAAGGAAAATGCAAGATGTCAAGCTTGCATTTATGGAAAACAAAGAAGGTTAGCATTTCCCACAAGTACTTGGAGAGAAACTAGGATGTTACAACTTGTTCAGAGTGATATATTTGGACCTTTGGACACTTCACTTGGAGGATGTAAGTATTTTTTTCTATTCATTTATGATTTCCGTAGGATGGTTTGGGTCTATTTTTTGAAATAAAAATCAAATACATTCACATAGTTTCAGTCTTTTCATAAATTAGTTGAAACTATAACTAAGGAGAAAATTGCTACTTTATGTATGGATAATGGAGGAGAATTCACTTCAAGTGAATTCCTTGCATATTTCCAGGAAAAATGAATTAGGATTTAATTGACTAAATCATATACTCCACAAAAAATAAAGTATTTAAACGAATGAATCAAACATTATTGGGAATGGCTAGAGATATGTTGTTCTTCATAGGGTTAAGTTCAATTTATTGGGATGAGGGGGTACACACAACAGTCTACTTGAGAAATCAGTCTCCCTCTTCATCTTTAGATGGAATTACTCCTTATGAAGCATGGTATGGTTTCAAGCCCATGATTAATCATCTTATATTTTTTGGTTTTGTTTTCTATAAACTTATTCCAAAAATAAAAATAACAAAGTTGGATTCCAAGAGTATGAAATGCATTCCAATTGGGTATTCTAGATAGAAAAAGGGCTATCGACTTTTATCAGGAAGAAAATTTATTGTCAATAAGGATGTTGTTTTTTATCAAAAAAAACTCTAAGTGCGGAATAAATTGAGAAAATACTTAGTCAATTAGAGTAAAAAGTGACTAAGGAACAACAAAGGTTGTAACACTTAAATAAATCAAAGGATGATCAATGGTTTGAAATGGCATGGACATCAAACAAACAGGTGGAAGGTGAAGAATAAAAAAATTATTAAAAAGTTAACTTGGAAGATTCATCTCAAGTTAACATTGATAATAGTTCTTTAG
>SNQJ01S0022859.1:20777-33764 GCA_010110895.2 Picea sitchensis | reverse complement strand
TTTAAGCATTTGGTTCATTACATCCTACTTGAATTCCCTCTTATCCCATGCATGCTTGATTCTTTCTCTTCCCCCAATGATGATTACACTAAACCCATGATGTCATAAATGAATTGGTTGAATTTCTCACCTAACCTCTTACATGAAATCAATGATTGAGAGCTTGATAAGTAAAAAGGATAAATGAATAAAATAACATATTTGTTATGAATATGGATTAAGACTCAAGGCATATGGAAACCCCTTAAAACCTCCATTAATCCCCCTCTAATGTGGAATCATAGGCCCCCATTACTCTAGTCCTTACCCATCTACAGACGACAATTGATTTCATTTTGTTATTTTCAATATACAATGTTTACATATTACATCTCTTGGCCCCTAACTATTCATAATATTTACAAAATATACAATGCTACATTGGGGATCAAAACTGGGGTGTTACAATCCCCTACCCATACAATTTCCATTGTTATTACTACACATCCCCATGCAGATGTACATGTTCATACATACAAATTTTCATATTATAATACTCCATACCTCCACAATTTAATGAATCTTGCAACAATTCCAACCAACACTCTCTCATTCCCCTCAGCCTATGCAACCCAAGGAATTGTACCTCCTTATCTGCACCACATTCCCTTAGTTTTTCCCACTTCCCTTCCAAGGCTCCAGTATAGACAGGCCAACAAGTTTAAGAGTTATGGATCCAAGAACTCCAACTACACCAAAATGAAGACTTTGTACACTTATGTACAAATCTACAATAAGATTCCCTCAAAATCTACAAAAGGTTGTAGGCACACCTCCCGCATGGCCTCCTCATGATACCAAGTGATTTCTTCGGGACCATAGTATGTCCATTGGACCTTTACTAGGTTGATTTATGCATTCCTAATCACTTTGAATTTACGGTCCAATATGCACATCAGATCCACCCAAAAAATCCCTTCGTGCTCCACATGGATCACAATCCAATAAATCACATGGTTAGGATCATGCAAATACTTCTTTAATAAAGACACATGAAACACATTATGAAATCTCATGGATGTAGACAATGCAAGCATGTGTGCAATGGGGCCTATCCTCTCTAGAACTTCAAAAGGCCCATAATGTCTTGCTGCCAAATTTGGGAAACTTCCTAATTTCAATGGGTTCCTTTTTCTTTTACTTTTAGAAACACATGCTTTCCCACTTTGAATTCCCTATGTGCATTTCCCTTTTTAGTATAGATTTTATGTCTTTATTGTGCAGTATTTAAATTTTGTTTTATCTTTACTATCTGCTCTTCAATTTCTCTTATCAATTCTAGCTAAATAACTTCTCTATCTATTAGGTTGGCCTAGATTATTCGCATGTTTCATTTTTTCCATACAAGGATTTAAACAGGCTCATATTCAATGATTCTTTATACCCATTATTGTAAGCAAACTCGACCAAATGAAGATAGTCTTCCCACTTGGAAGGATGATACATTACATACATTCTTAGCATATATTCAATTATTTGGTTGACCCTCTATGTCTGCCATATGATTTCAGATGATACATTTTGTTGAAATTTAGTTTGTTTCCAAATACTTTAAACAACCCTTTCCAAAAATTGGAAGTGAACTTGGTATCTCTGTCAAATACGATTTCCTTAGGTACGCCATGTAGCCCAACAATTTATTTCATATAAATTTCTATAATGTTGGCTTCCTTATGTTTCTTCTTGTCTAGAATAAAATGTGCATCATTTGTAGCTTTTTCCACCACTACCATGATGGAATCATGTTTCCTTGATGTTTAGAGAAATTTATTAATGAAATATATGGTAAAAAATTATCATTTCCACTCGAGAATGGTAAATGGTTGTAGCAATTTCATTGGATGTCTGTGTATAACCTTTACCTTTTGGCACTTTATGCATTTATTAATAAAATCGGCTACATAAATCTGTGTACCGGGACAAAAGTATTGGCCTCTTACAGTTGCAATGGTTTTTTGATACCCTAGATGTCCATCATATGGTATATTGTGCATCTCTTTTAAAACAAAATTTCTCAATTCTTTAGAATTAGGAACATAAACTCTATTCTCGTACAAGATAATTCCATCATCTTCCATATTATAATATTTAAAAAAAAATTGTACATTACTCTATTGTAAGCTTTCTCTAACTTGTACTTAATGTTGGTATGTTCTCACCACTTCTAAAATTATGCTTTTCAAATATGAACTATACATACTAACAGATGCAACATGCATTTCATGCAACATTCTATTGGGTGCATCAAGAAATTTATTCTCTTTGATGTGGATTAGATAACTATATTATTTTTCATCTATCTCAGTACTTTCTGGGTGGAAAATTAAAGGAATCAACTTGCAGGGCCATTTTGGTGACTGGTCCAAATTTGGAAATTTGGATCCAAAACATTGTATGAAATATTTTAGATCCATTTTGAGGCATCAAATGATATTTTTTTGTGGTACAAACCTTATTGTAGATTAATATTCTATATTCTACACATTGAGACCTTTCCAATGGAGA
This sequence comes from Picea sitchensis, assembly GCA_010110895.2. Lineage (NCBI taxonomy): Eukaryota > Viridiplantae > Streptophyta > Pinopsida > Pinales > Pinaceae > Picea > Picea sitchensis. The sequence goes on along the minus strand of SNQJ01S0022859.1, from coordinate 31,220 downwards.
AATAATCACCTCAATCAAAGTTTGTATGTGAATGTTATGCCGCATGCAAGTTGACCTACCATATTGATCACCATGGTGAGATTGGATGCCACATCAACCCCCATTACTTAAATGTATGGGGATAGCCACGTAGTGGATTTTCTAGAACACTCTAGAATGTCCAAGCCTGATCACTAATTGAGGGTTGAGGATTTCAATACCATAACCCTAGATGGCCATTGGGCTATGTTAAATATCAGGCCTTTAGGAGGAGAATGAGTTCCATTATATGTTATTGTATTTTATTACATGGCAGAGTAGAACAATTGGGAGTGGGAAATTAGAGAGCATAATAGAGGGAGGTTAATTTTCAGTAGCAGCCTAACAAGCCACAAGTCTCAGATAACTCCATAAAGAGTACCTTCTCATTTGTATTTGCATTATTTCCTTAACAGACAAAAGAGAGCAGAGTATCCTCACTTTCTAGCTGGGTTTTCTCCCGTAAGGGTTTCCCAGAGAAAATATTTACATTACTTTTTGGATGGTGTCTGATTGTGTTTTATTGTTATTTATTTTTTTCATTTTATCTATTTTGTGCATAAGCATAAAATTAGTAACTAAATATCATGGAATCTAAAGGAATTTAACCTTCATAATGTAGATTTTTGTTTTATTTATCGAATCTATTGTGAAAAATTATTCCAGTGAAATATCCACACAGTTTACAGGTCACTCTTTAACCTTACTGTAATTGGCATCAAAGCCATATTCACTGAGAAATTCCATCCATCTAGTTTGCCTAGCATTCAATGTTCATTGTCCAAACAAATATTTCAAAACACTATGGTTTGTTCTTAGCTCAAATTTTGTTCCCATGAGATAATGCCTCCACATTTTTAAGGATGAACTATTGCTTCCAAGTCCGCGTAATAGGTAGCATAACTTATTTCATGCTCTTTAGGTTTCCTTGACTCATAACATATGAAATTCCCATATTGTGTAAGGGCTCCATCAATCCCTTCCTTCCATACAACTATGCACACAACAAAACTCTCATCTAGATACACAACCTTTAGAATAGGTGCAATAGTTAATAAATCTTTCAAGTGTTGGAAGCACTCTTCACACTTGGTAGTTCATTCAAATTGTATCAAATTGTAAAATCTTGTGGAATATGTCATTCCTTTCCCATCCATGGGTTTGTTAAGTTTGAGAGTACAAAGGATTCCACGAGGAAATACAAGATGATGATTGGGAGTAGGTATGTGGAGTTGTTTCCCTCAACACAAGATGATAAAGCTCATACAGAGAGAAAATATGATCATTAATACCTTAGAAAAATTTATTGAGAGTTGTTTGAACTGAGATTACTTTTAGGTGGTTATATTGTTTCCATCATTTGATTGATATATATCATTAACTTCTGGATTTTTCTATCTTATGAAGAATGCAGTCCTTCTCATTGTCTAAACTCCATCATACAATTTCCCTTTAGAAGTTGTGTTATTGTATACGTGGAGTGTGATGACAATCATTCGGTTTCTTACTTTTTATTGTGAGGAGTTATCAATTCCTTCAGTTGGAGAATAGTTGGTTTATATATTTGATTGTTTCTTAGATTTTGTGCAAAGTATCTTTGATCGGATACGTGGATGTGAATAATGTTGTTATCTCTTCATCTTATGAGAAGTAAGAATATTTTTTTAGCAAAAGAAACTGGGTGAAAACTCTCTTGAATACCTAAAAATAAAATGAGCAAGGGGCATCCAAACTGAATCAAATGTACCCATATTCCACCTTCAAATCTAACTAACATGACTCATAGCTAATAGAACCCGATCAACAATTCCTTCCAAGTCTAATGTTGCATTCACTTTATCCTTGTGTTATGTTCTGAATATGGTTCTAAATATCGAGGTGCAAATGTCTTTGTGGAGCACCTTTCCTTCGTCAAAAACAAAATGAGAAAGCAAGTTAACACATGTATTCATTTTGTAACTTTATGTTAGGATCTTAATGTTTAGTTATTATGGATGGATCACTAAAATTTTAAACAATATTAACATTTAAGTAAGGCTCATTGGACACATTCCATTCATATTGTATTTATTAATATAATCACAATTTGTATCCAGATGAATAACATTGATTAGAGAACAATAAAGATCAATCAAACACTTTTTGATGAGACTATATGTGTTTCAAGGCCAAACCCTTATAAATATATTTTATTGTGTGGTGTGTGGTGTATCTGGTGCATAATTCTTTTCTTTTGATGGTTCATTTCTTGATGGTGAAACAATCGCATAACATAATCATTGTCAATGCAAGCAATCATAAGGTGATATAAGGTGTCCATAACAACAATCAATATAGTGATATAAAGTGTGCATAAAACCAATTAATAAGGTGATATAAAGTTTCCATCACATGAACACTATTCACAGACATTCTTACAAATGATTGTTGGTCGTTGTATATTTTTGGTGTTATAAGGCGCAATTACTTTTGGCGATATAAGGTGCTTTTTATATTTTGGAGATCTAAGGTGTATATTATTCCATTTTTTGGTGATATAAGGTGTAACTACACTTGTACCTGAACAGTGTATAAATTCATTAGTCTATTTAATAATTTAGACAAGTTAAAGGTTCAAAGAACTATAAAGTACAGAGTTGACACATTCATAGCATTCTCATTTATAATGAATTATGGAAAGAAATTTGTAATGAACAACCCATAAAACCAAATGATGCTTCTACATTATAAAAATTGGAGTTGAAATATGAAAATCACTTAGAACTAATTAAAAGTATTGTTTCTAATGAAGTCTTTGTGCATATTGAAAATTTTAGTGATTCTTGGTCAACTTGGAAAATACTTAAAGATTTATTTGATTCACAATATGAGGCTAAAAGAGTCGATATTCAATTAAATTTATTACATAAAAAATCATTTTTGGGGGGAGATTTAATGGAAGATATCTCAAGACTAAAAATTATTAAGTAAGAGATTGCAAAGGTAGGCTTTTCTAAAATTGAATATGGTTTGATGGTTACAATTTTGATCTCGGGTTCGCCATAATCATACAAACATTTTTTGGAAACATTGTAGATTACAAATAAGTTGGAGAATACAACTTTTGATAAACTTAGTGAGGTATTATCTATTCATGATAAAACTTTTGGTAAGGCACAAAAATCGGGGGAGGATGTATTGATTGCAAGCACAAGCAAGAGAACTAATGAAAAAGGTGTTTCTTCTACCAAGTGAAATGAGCATAAAGGAAATTAACATCAATGTAATTCATCTCAATATTAAAATTGAGGTCATGGTAAAGGTCAAGGAATAGGAAGAGGAAGAGGATGAGGAAGAGGCAAAGGTAATTTGAATTGATCTAAGAAATATTCCAAAGAGTAAGACCATCACCATTCACAATCAAATGGAAGAGGAAGAGGAAAGAAAACAACAAGTTTTTTTCGGTGTAATAATGTTGGACATTATGCCTCAGATTGTTGCATTCCTTATGACAAGATAACTAAACAAAAATATTCTTCTTTGGCACAATAGGAAAATACAGAATAAAATGGGAAATGTGAATATGTTTTTACAACACTTCAACAAATAGAGACAACAAACAATGTTCAAACAACTTACTCTTTCAAGAATGATATTTAGGATGCATGGATCATGGATACAAGTTCCACTAAACCTATGACTTACAAGAAATATTTCTTTTGGAATTATCAGGATTTTCATTTGATTTCAGTCTTTCTAGCAAATGACACCACTCACACACCACGTGGAAAAGGTTCAGTAAATGTTTTTTTACCAGGAATTGGGGAAAGTTTAATCTCTAATGTTTGGTATGTTCCCTCATTTAATAAGCTTTGTTTTCTTTGATTTTCATTCGCCAGTCAGGGCATCAAATATTAATTAGAGAGGGAGTAATTAAAATCAACTCAATAAAGGATAATTATAAAATAGTAATGCTAGTTTATGAGGATGGAAAACTTCTTAGAATGAAAGACATAAGCATACCAAGAATGCAGGAATTTGTAGGATTAGCTGAGATCGGTATTACACCCATTTGATTATGGCATGTTTATTTTGGACACTTGAATGTTGATAGTCTTATTCGGCTTAAAAAAAAAATGGTAAAGGGACTTCCCACATTTTGGAAGGAAAATGCAAGATGTCAAGCTTGCATTTATGGAAAACAAAGAAGGTTAGCATTTCCCACAAGTACTTGGAGAGAAACTAGGATGTTACAACTTGTTCAGAGTGATATATTTGGACCTTTGGACACTTCACTTGGAGGATGTAAGTATTTTTTTCTATTCATTTATGATTTCCGTAGGATGGTTTGGGTCTATTTTTTGAAATAAAAATCAAATACATTCACATAGTTTCAGTCTTTTCATAAATTAGTTGAAACTATAACTAAGGAGAAAATTGCTACTTTATGTATGGATAATGGAGGAGAATTCACTTCAAGTGAATTCCTTGCATATTTCCAGGAAAAATGAATTAGGATTTAATTGACTAAATCATATACTCCACAAAAAATAAAGTATTTAAACGAATGAATCAAACATTATTGGGAATGGCTAGAGATATGTTGTTCTTCATAGGGTTAAGTTCAATTTATTGGGATGAGGGGGTACACACAACAGTCTACTTGAGAAATCAGTCTCCCTCTTCATCTTTAGATGGAATTACTCCTTATGAAGCATGGTATGGTTTCAAGCCCATGATTAATCATCTTATATTTTTTGGTTTTGTTTTCTATAAACTTATTCCAAAAATAAAAATAACAAAGTTGGATTCCAAGAGTATGAAATGCATTCCAATTGGGTATTCTAGATAGAAAAAGGGCTATCGACTTTTATCAGGAAGAAAATTTATTGTCAATAAGGATGTTGTTTTTTATCAAAAAAAACTCTAAGTGCGGAATAAATTGAGAAAATACTTAGTCAATTAGAGTAAAAAGTGACTAAGGAACAACAAAGGTTGTAACACTTAAATAAATCAAAGGATGATCAATGGTTTGAAATGGCATGGACATCAAACAAACAGGTGGAAGGTGAAGAATAAAAAAATTATTAAAAAGTTAACTTGGAAGATTCATCTCAAGTTAACATTGATAATAGTTCTTTAGTTGGTGCCTTATTGCCACCTTAAGTTGCACACAAGGCTCCAAAGTGGGAAACTCAAGTACTTAAGGAAGTTAGGTCTAATGACAAACATAAAACAGGTACAAGGAGTCAATAGAATTTGGGTTCTCATAATTTTTCTCTTGCTTCTATTGAGCCATCCACTTTTGTAGAGGAAGTAGAACATGATGAATGGAGGAAGGCAATGCAATGTGAATACGATTTAGTAATTAAAAATCATACCTAGAAAATTGTTGAGTGTCCAAAGGATGTAAAACCCATTGGTTGTAAGTGGGTTTACATAATAAAATATAAGGAAAATGGTGAAATTGATAAGTACAAGGCTAGATTGGTCATAAAGGGGTTTATTGAGAAAGAAGGGATTGATTAAGAAGAAACCTTCACTCCAATAGCTAAGTGGAATACTGTCAAGGTCGTCCTAGATTTGGATACACAAAATGGATGGAAATTTCACCAAATGGACGTGAAAAATTCCTTTCTAAATGGTGATATACATGAGGATGTATATATGTGTCAACCTCTTGGTTTTGAAGTTCTAGGGTAAGAAAAGAAAGTGTGAAATTTTTCAAGGCATTTTATGGGTTAAAACAAGCACCTAGAGCTTGGTATGTTGAAATGGATTCATATTTATAGAAAGTTGGTTTTATTCGCAGTGAGTCAGATGAGACTTTGTATGTTCGAATTCAAGACAACAACTTGATCATTTTTGTATTGTATGTTGATGATTTTCTCATAACAAGTAATAACAATGACCATATATCTCAAGTAAAGAAAGAACTTCTAACAGGTTTTGAAATGTCAGATTTGGGATTGCTTCACTACTATCTTGGAGTTGAAGTAATACACAGAGAAAGAAGAATATTTATTTCTCAAACTAAATATTTTTTTGAATTATTTAAGAAGTTTGGAATGGAGGATTGCAAACCAATTATCACCCCCATGGAGCAAAACTCAAAAATTTATAAGTTTGAAGGGGGGCAACTTGTACTAGGTATTGGTAGTTAATAAAAAGTTTAATATATCTAGAAAATACTCATCTATATTTATTTTTTGTAGTTAATGTCCTTTCCAGGTATATGTAGGAACCAAGAGAGAGTCATTGGAATCCAAAAAAAAGGGTACTTCGATATATTCAAGGAATAAAATATTTTGGACTTGAGTGTAAAAGGAATAAAAATTTTAGACTTGTTGGCTACTTAGATGTAGATTTTTCTAGATATTTTCATGATAAGGCATCTACTTTGGGATATTTAATAAGCATGGAATCAGTTGTTGTTTGTTGGCACAAGGGCAGACCCAGGGTTCAACGCTCAAGAGTGCACCAACAAAACCCTAAATACTGGCCCTTTCAGCAACACCTGCGAAGCAGATGAAGTCTCACCCAAGGTAGAGGTAGGGGTGTGTTGGCAGCCAATTCACTTTTTTCCATTGTCTTATAAGCTGCCTACATGAATGTTTTGCAAACATCAAATTTTTCGTCGCAATTTTTCAAATAAACGACATTTTTATTCTTTGAGCCTTTTTATGCATTTATCTTCATTTTGTTTTCACGACTGAAAGCGTGAAAACATTAGTCTTTCGAAGTCGCATTGAAATCACTATTCGAACTGTCGTTATCTTTCTTGTCAGTATGCCTATTTACACTTACATTTCGCTTATCGTTATGCAGCTGGCAGCATCCTTTGATTGGTACTCATAATTCGATTGATTGTGACTTGGTTTCATTGAGTTTGTAATGCATTGACATATGGATCTATATCTTGTTTGAACTATTTGACCTTTGGTTTCATAAGATACATGGGTGTTTGGTTAAATATTTCATATATATCTTTAATATGATTGCCTATGACTATGTTTTCATAACTATTGGCTTGTTGATTATATGAATACTCCTCGACACATTGGTTAAACTATCGATCTGAGATGATACGTTGGCGCATGGTTAAATGTTTTGATATTGATTTTGAATCGTATATTAATGGTTCAAAACCTTTGACATAACTTTGATTTTGCGCGTTGGTTTATACACTCACCATGTGTTTCATTGGTCGGTCAGTTGATATGATCGTTGAACTGCTATAATGGGTTGAACTACTATGTAAATCAGCGGTTGTACTGTGGCAATAATTGTTATGCATGGCCAGTGAATAACTCCACCACCTTCACAAGCTGGCATTTATGCCTATCCCTTATTCCCCGCTTACCTCCGTTAGCTCGGGTAGTTCTGCTCTTGAGTGGTTGTGATCTAAACCCTCGTCCTACCATGTGCTCGGCTCCATGAATTCAATCATGCGAATCGAGCCAAACGGTAACCAGGCTCTTTTAATGTTTGGCAATGCCCGCAAAGATTTGGAGGAAAACGGATGGCTCACCTTTGTGCAACGATTTGAGGGTTTTAATCTCTGTGTAGCACGACAGTTTGCCATGTCTTTCGATGGCTGTAGAGCCAAGGTGGGCGACATACAATTGGAAATCGATGAGAAATGTATTAGCTCTACTACAGGGTTACCTGCCACAAGACAGCATTGGTTTAAGAATTGTAAGGTCAAGGAAGTGCCATGGACACTGTTGTTCCTCTCGCGCAAAGTCACCTCTTGTGACAGTGGTATGCCCATCTCTGCACTTAAACCACGATGGCACGATACTTTGATGGTTGTCAAGCAGTTCGTGACCTGTGAAGGTCGATACGGACTTGTTTTCCTCTACCACCTGCATTTGCTGATGATTTTTATAGGGTATCCTTTAAACATGCCTTTCTACTTTCAACGCAGCTTATATAAGATGTCGAAAAAATTTAAAAGGAAGAAGGCTGACAGTAGCCTGTTCCACCATGGACTTATCAAACTTATCGTGGTTTATAATTTGAGTTTGCACGGTGATAATTGGAGGGCTTTCATCGCCCGTAATGGTTTTGAGGATATATACCCTGTCCCGGTTGACAAGCCTGTGGTAATTGAAACCAAGGCCGACCCGCATGTACCCTTACATGTCCTACTGCCTAAACCCTCGGCCAACCCTCCTATTGACTTACCAGGCATCGGAACTGACAAGGCCAAGACTATTGAAAAGCCTATGAGCAAAAAACCCAAATCAAACCCCACTGCTAATGCCAAAGTGAGGAGAAATGCCCGGCTCATTTCGAGAATGGCAAGGAACAAGCCTAAACCCTCTGCCAAGGAAAACCCTATCGTTCTAAGTGAGGACTCTGATTCTGACATAAAGCATTTTCTAGCCAGCGAGTACCCTTACTCCCAAGGTTTATGCCCCGAGCCACCTTACGATTTCATGAAAAATCTTCCTCCCTGCCTAAGAGACGATCGTAGCTACCCTGGTATTAAGTTACCTAACGAAACCCTCAGTCATGTGATCAAACCCTCGCCTGCTCTCTCAAAACCCACACAGTCACCCTGTGACCAGTGCGATTTATGGTTGGAACGTTATTACATTGATGTTCCCATACTCCAATCGAAAATTCAATCGCTGGAAGATCAAATTGCAGTGTTGTCCAATCAAAGAAACCAGCTCCAAGCAGCTGATAAGAAACAGAAGACAACATGCTCGATCCTTTTCAAAAACGTTGAATCAGCTACGGCAGTTATCAACTCCAAATTGGCATGATCAAGCCGTCTCGTTGTTGTACAGGTATGTATTTTAAAATCGTTTTAGTTGTGTGAGTGAACAGGTTGATATAATGATTTGAATTCTGTTTTCGGATAGCTCTGTTATAGTGTGTGCACCCTATATGTAGTTTTGCTTTGATTAAAAAGAAATTTCGATTTGATATATGATTTGATCATTCCCAGAATAGCTATCGACGGATTTTTATTGAATTTAAGTGGTCTTCGTTTGGATTTGATTTGGTTATCTGCCTGATGGAGTTAACGAAATTGTTGGTTCGTTTTCAATTCAATTCGTTTTGTGTCCACTCCCAACAAGAAGTTTTTCACGATCAATTTAGAATGCGATTCGTTTGGATTTGATTTCGTTATGATCCATATGTTGTGGTTGGTAAACGATTTTATTGAGTTTGTTGGTTACGATATGCTCTGTCATGTAATTTTCAACGACTCTGTTTTTATAAAAACAGTATGCTCATTTAAGCCTGTGCATGCACGCCTGAATCATGGAACGATTTTGATTCGTAATGACCGTGTTAAAATATTTTATGTTCGATTCCCTCTTAGTCTTGAGTTGGAAAGATTATTTGATGAGTTGGATTCTGATTGTAATTGCTGCTTAAATTTGTAAAATGAATTGGTCAAACCCAGTTATAATCCATTTGAATGGGATGATTTTGATCGATCTTGTTTGTTCACTGTGCAATGACAAATGATCGATATCTATTACGAACTCTGTTTGATTGATCCTATTATGATTTTGTTTGTGGACAGTTACAAGTTAGTTATGGTTTGAATTAACTCATAGCCTAAATCGTTTGCTATACAGTTATCATGATTTGAAAATGATCTTGTTCGATTCGATTATTTATCCTATTGACAAGACAAGTATAACGAATTGCTTATAATTTGTTTGATTATAATCATTTCAATTGATATCAAAACGATTTCACAACTGTTGAATTCGATTCGTTGTGAAACGATTGCATTGTTGTTCGATTATGGTTCTGTTGACCCGATTTTGTGGTAACAAAAACAAAACAGAGTATGCCTATCTTTGTAGTCACTTAATTGATGTGGATCCTGTTTGATCTAGAATGGTATAATAATTTCAAACTAAATGATTTGTTTTCAAATAGTTCTTGGATGATGATTAAATTTAATCCTTTAAAAACATTTGAATTAATCTCAATGCACGATTCTGTAGCTAGTCCATAGAATTAGATTTTTTATTGTTTTATTAATAAAATATCTCTCTAACTTGTTCATTTTTGGTCCTTTTCAGGTGAATTCGAATTGCTTGGGATTTGATGGACAGTTTAGAGGATATTTGGATGTTTTACTTTTATTTTAGTTTCCTAGTTTAGTTGAACTTGGGATATCTTCCCAGATTTTATGTAAACAATTTTATAACTTCCACAAGGAGGTTTTACCCTGTGGAAAAACTTATAAATAATTATTATTTTTGTAATAAGGATCATCCTCACTTGTGGGAGAACTAGGCTATGGATTTCTAATACAAACTGAGACAGAAGTTGATGTTCTGCTACAGCTTTCACTTTTCATAATATCAATCTTTTGTTTCATGTTTATGTTTATCAATTTGTATTTGATTAGTGACTACTTTAGCTATCACAGTCTTTTGCAAAATGATATGATTGAATTAATGT
>SNQJ01S0022859.1:0-20727 GCA_010110895.2 Picea sitchensis | reverse complement strand
AGAAGTTGATGTTCTGCTACAGCTTTCACTTTTCATAATATCAATCTTTTGTTTCATGTTTATGTTTATCAATTTGTATTTGATTAGTGACTACTTTAGCTATCACAGTCTTTTGCAAAATGATATGATTGAATTAATGTGATGCATGTCTGATTTCTTTCACTTATTTAAAGAATACAACAATTACTTAGTTCATCTAATGAATGACAGATTTCTCTTCTTCATCAATTGAACTATCATGTATAAGTCTTTACATACAGGTTTATCTAATTGTAGAGATTTATAAATTATAAGATTGTTGTTATTTTTTATGTCTTGTTTGTCCTGTGATCAAACTTAAGCAGCATTGTAGCTGTCGTCTACGAGAAGATTTTGGACTATTCAGAGCGGGTTTCCTCCCTCTGATCTACTTAAACAGTCATCATACCCAGGACAAATCTGGAGCGTTTCCAGGTCAGTTTGTTGTTTATTTGTTTAGTATATTTATTAGTAGTTTAGTTAGATATATGTGTAGTTAAAATTAGTATTTTAGTTGTTTAGTTTTAGTTAGTTTTTGTTTTATTTCTTACTCATAAAATTATAAAATCAACAAAATATATCTCTCTACCTTAGGACAGAAAATCAATGAGTTTTGCAGGTTTTATTTAAATTTGTAAATTGTAGATATTGTATATTTTGTGAATAAGTTATATTTCTGTTGGTAGTTAGATAGTTAATTAGTTAGAGTTAGTATAGTTAGCAGATTGTATATATATAATAGTTAGATTAGTTTAGTTTGTTTAATAGTTAGTTTTAGATTAGATTAGTTTGTTTGTTTGTTTTATTTGTTTTAGTTAGATTAGTTAGATTAGTTAGTTTAGATTAGTTTTGTTTCTTTTGTTTTCTTAGGACCTTAGATCGGCTAACGGAGCTGCTAAACCCGTCAGGGTGGTTCATTCCAAACGGATTGGGTTATTAGACAACCCCGGACCGGTTCCACTCTCTCAGTTGACGGACGGTCGATTTCGCCCGTCAACAGGGTGGTTGCAAGACTCAAGTGTCTGCAACCTTAGCTAGGACACAGATATGTGATTATACAAATTACTAAAGCACCTAGCATCGTTAGTTCCTTAAGATACATTCAATAACCACTTCTCTTATAAGACATAGATTCGCAGTATCCACACTAATCCATGCACATAACAACAGTAAAATAGATCAAATCATAGTAGATCAGCACTAAGAATCCTCATACATATCAGCTCTAACATTCATACACATCTAAGAGCAAAAAGCATAAGTAGATCTACCTAACTATATCAAAGAACTTAGCAGAAGAAGAAATAAACACATTGAACCAACGCACAAAGCATCACACACAGATTTACATGGTTCACCCCAACCCTAGGGCTACGTCCACCAAATCTTGTTCTTTATTATATCGTTCAAGTAGTTATAGCACAGAACCTCAACAATCCTTACTCTGCATAGGACAAAAGATCTTCGCAACTCACTAGATCCTTCTTCCTTGTGCTTCAGAACAAATCCTTTCAGAACCTCCTACAACCACTTGCACTTAGCTCTGCAAGCCTCCTACAATCATGCACAGATCATTTACAGTCCACATCCTATCACATAGATCTAATTACTAGCATTAATCCATTGGGGATCCTTACATTGCCTAAGTATCTATTTATATATTACAAAAGTGGGTCTAATCATGGGTAAACCCATGGGCCAACATCCATTTCCCATTACATTAACCCAAAACCCTAAAAGAGTCACAAAGTGGACCGAAATCTCGTGATCTCTGCTTCGCCTGGTGCTCCATATTTGACAGGGCGTCGAAGTCCAAAATGGTCAATTATGACCAAGTGTTCCTCAAAACTTGGTCAAGGGCCAATAGGCCCCCAACACTCACCTGTGACTCATCCCGAGTCACTCAGGTCTGACCAATTCTTCTTTGAATTCCTTGAGCTTGGCTCGAGCTGCTTCAACCTATCGCCTTTCTGCTACCTCTTACTCGGCGAACTCCTGGATGAGTGCCTCGTTCATCGGCCCTTCTAGGCATTGTTCTGTTGTGTTCACAACCTGTTCAAGTTCTACTCCTTGGCTTTCAACTTCAATGAACAGTTGGCATGCCTTTTCTTGCACTGGCTAAAGTTGTTGAGAGACTTCCATTACTTTACTCTGAAGCATGTGAATCTGTTGTTGGGTTGTGAATTGCTCTAGAAACCTCTTCATTCTCTCTACGAGTGACAGGGCCTTCATTTATGCCTGTAGCTTTTCAGCGTCGTACTTCACCTCTTGGATATGTGACTCCAATTGATGCAATTCTAGGTTTGCATAGATCTATGCAATTGTGCTACTTAACTGTTTGCATTCTTCAGTGAGTGCTTTCATTATTTCCATGGTGCTCTGGGAAGTTATTTCTCACTGGTCGCGCACTTCTTGTGGGGTCTGTGGTATGGTCTAAATCTCTAAGTCCATGACTCTTTGTTGAAGTTGTTGAATAAATTCAGCAAGCTTCATCACTTGGTGTTCTATGGGGTCCTATGTCTTCTGTTCTAAGATGATCACAGAGAGAAATGATCCGTGGACTGCTTCTTCAATCCCAATCTACTTTGCGAGTAGCTGCTCTTTCTCTTTTTGGATCTTCGCTCTGTCTTCTTCAAATTTCCCTTGGAGAGTGTCCTTATCCTGTTGTGCAGCTCGACGTTGCTTGATGATTTCCTCCTGTGCTTGATTTAAAGCGTGGGTGTCCTGTGTTATTTCTTCCTGTGCTTTCTGAAGGCATACTTTGACTGTGTCAGCAATCTTGCGAAGTTGAACCGATGCATTTCCTTCTTCTGTTGTTCCTTTTGGCAAGGGCGCAGAGGAGACTACGCGGCTAGACTGGAGAGATTGTTGTACTCCTTGGAGCTCAATCTCGACTCTATGGTACATTGTGTCTTGCTTATCTTCCTTCTTTTCAGTTATCTCTTCTATGGACTTGTTCATAGCTGCGATGAGAAAACTGAAGTCATCTGGAGTGAGCATGGTCTTCAACTTAGTCACAGGTGTTGTTGATTTCTTTAAGGAGGAAGGTTCCGGAGGAAAACCCTTCCTTTTATTTATGTTTTCTACTTTGTCTCCTGGCCTCTGTTCGAATTCCTCTAAGTCTTTGCCATTAACTCCTTTCTCTGGTGTAACAGATGTGGTTCTTACAGATATGTTGTCTACATCCTGGATTTCCTCTTCCTTCTTTGTCTGCTTTGTTTTCTTTGTCTTACTGGGTCCAAGTGTATTATGCGCAGCTTCTGGGATGTCAATGTCAGACACTTCTGCGGGGTCGACTGGAATAAGAAGGTTCACCGACCATTCCTTGGTGATTTCCTCCAGGTCTTCTTCTGTCAGCTTATAATAGGACTGAAGTTGTTCCTTGTTCTCATCAGCGCATGTTGTAAGATAGAATAAATGGCGGTATGCACTAAACTTTATCAAAGGTGGAAACTAGTGTAAAGTATTCAGGGTCACGCGTGGCTCGAACTAGATGGCGAGCTTAAACTAGGTGCAGTAGGTATGAAATACGACATTGGATTGCCACTGCTTGTTCATGTCGTTCAAGTACCACAGGGCACTGAACTTTGCCGCCAGTGGTTCAAAGGGGTCAATGTCAAGGAAGGTTGCACCTTCCGGTAGCTACCATGCGACAAAAGCTATAAGTATCAAAATCTAGCTAAAATTAAATTCATGCCCCTTATCCCGGGCTTCTCTACAATCAATATCTAGTTGATTCAACCCAGTTCACCCAGTTCATTTGTAGTCCCTCTGCACGCTTTCCTGCGAGGTCAACTACAAAGTTGGATACTTGTGTGGGTCAATTCTTGCATACCAACTTCCCTGGGATCAGTTGATAGGCGAGGTGCACTGCACCACTTTCAATAAAATTTACCTTGTAGCCTCACACTCCTTTCTCAACATCTCCATAGGCTTCTTTGATTTTCTGAGCAAGAGCGCGGTCCACAGTCTTTCCAGGATAGTACTCGTGGGGATCAGGGCCCTACATGCTAAGCCCAGTGATCCATTTGATCAACATTGGATCAAATGTTATACGATGGTTCAGCCATAAGTATCATCCATGGTAACTTGCCAGTAGCAGCTTCACACAAGCATTCACCTCCTGGTGTCTGCTGAAGTGCGGTATCTTCATAACATTGAGAAAAGTGGACTGTGCGAGATTCATTGTCCATTGCTGAGGGATGATCTTTGAATTCTTTCCCTTGGCTTTGGTTAGGTACTTGTACAGGGAAATTGTGTTATAGACTTTTTGATCCCCCAAGTTGAAGTCACTAAACTTCAACGCTGGGATCTTGTCGTGATCTACGTGGACTGCACATACCCCTTTCGGCAGGTACGCAATGACTATAGTGTACTCAAAGTCTCTAGGCACACTATCTCTGTTGATTGCACCGCTCAGAGGTGGTATGTAAGCAGGTAGGATGGATGGGACCAACGTCGCATTGGCCATATCGTCTTTATGTTTGGTTCTTCTTTTTGCGCCGGCTCAGGATATTCCTGCTCGAGCAGTCGACGGGGAGGCTTGCACTCCTCTCATTGATGATGCCTGTAAACCTGTAGACAATCCTCATTCCGACATGACTCTTTCGGCTCTGAGGCTAGCAAGTACCTCTCTTATAGATTCTTCAACTGCGCTAAATTCGTCGAACATATACGCTCAGGATCAATAGCTCAGGTCCTCATAGTAACATAGGCACTGTAGTAAGGTAGAGAGTAAGGGAGAAGTAATCACTGTTCAAAATTCAGGTAATCTGTTGGTTCCAATTCACGATTTAATAAAAGTGTCTTCCATGCATGGCACGATGGATTAAGTAACTCTATAACGGATCGTTTTCAATATATATGGGGCTTCCTTAACTTTGGTTCTATCTGTTATGGTGTGGTCTAACGATGTGGTGAAGAGTTATCAATACTTTTCGATCCATTCGGAGTGGAATTTGAACGGACATATCGGCCTCCAACGACTATATTGCTTCTCCATGGTGAAGTGACCCATGTTGTTTTTATGTTATCCCGACGAAGCTCAAATTTTGCAAAGTTTCTTTCGGAGAGGTTCCCTCTAGGACCCTTTGTAGACTATTGATCTAAGATCTCTTTTTACTTAGATTTCTAGTCTTTTTCCCCGTAATCTTCGTCTTGATAGTTCTTTTCTCGTTTTGGTTCTTAGTTTCCTTGGGCATAGTCACTTCGTGCTACTTAGGTTCTTTCCCAAGACTCATGAGAACTACTTCGTCTGTATCTGGTACATATACTCCAATCTTCTATGAGTCCCCTAATTCCTTGATAACTGGGCTTCTAGTGTTAATTAGCTTTGATTTATTCTCCCGTTCCTCAATCAACTGTGCGATCCTTCTGGTCATGAAATATTTTAGCTCTTGTCTCTGTTGTTGTAATACCTTTTCTTCTTCCTTTTTTCTGGCTTGATCTTTTTCAATCCAAGGTTTTCCAAGTAACATAGTGAACAGGGCATTGTCCTGAAAAAATTTAATAATCTCAAAATCTTCTTCAGTCGAAGTTCCATTGATTGTCATAGGTATTGTTATAAACCTAATTTGCACCCAGCCTGCATACCTGGCCTCTGGCCCTACTAGTTGCCAATTTCTTGAGCCAAGCTCTTCTAAAAAGCCCTCTTTTTTGAGCCACATGCACCCTAGCCTTCAACAACCCGCGTATGCACACATCCATACGCTTGCAGGCCTTCTACAACTTGTGTATACTGAAAAAATCATGAAAAATGGAAAGTTGCAGACGAGAAATAAAGTTTTGGGAAATTGTTAAAACTGTTTGACTACCTATGGCCCTTCATTCAACCAAATAACTACCTATAAAAGAAGGGGTAGGGGTCCCATTTAAAAAGGAAGAAGAAGAGTATAGAAACTCCGCCCAAATTTATGCCCCCTTTGCTCCAATTTCCTGTAATTGTATTGTGAGGTTGAGTAGTTGGTGCATTGTGAAGAGGAGCCCAGGACCAGGTTCGAGGAGCAGTGCCAAGCACATATTGTAAAGTTTACTCTTGTGAAGATTAATACAAAAAGGAATACGTTTTTAGTCCCACCATATCATGTGTTCAAATTGTGTATTTATTTCATGATATTGTCACGTCTAACCCAACAATTAGTATATGAAATGCATGTTTGCAGCTCTATGTTTGTCCATGTGTGAATGTAGGTCAGCTTTGGGAGGAGGCTTGCAGTCAAGGAGTGAGTGAAAGTGAAGGGATCGACATCAAACAAAGGATTCAAGGTAGAGTTACCTAATCTTGTTTGCACCTTTGTATTGCATGAATGTGGGGTTTTGTGTTGGGAGAATAGGAAAAAGTAGAGGCCTTTAAATGGTCGTTTTCTGCATGCATGATTAGATCCCTTAAATCCTAAGTCCATAAGTGGGATTTCCCACTCACATCAGAATTAGCGACTCCACTGGGGAGTCTCTAGGGTTCTTTGGGGATTTTTTATTGGGTATTTCGAAATTGGTTTTACTGCCTTTTTTAATTTTCTGCAAGAAGTCTAAGTGTTCAGGGGTTCTGGTTCTCAATACTAGTACTCCCTGCCTTGCTTACCAGACTATTTCTTTTTCTGTTTTTGAAAAACTCAGAGTCATACGCGCCATGTAGAAGGGTAGCCAGCATGTGCACATGCCCTACCTTTAGTCATCCCGTGTATGTACGCATGTTTCTGATGTGTTAGTTGTGTGTCTGAAAATCCAGAAAATCCTTCTTAGGAAGAGGCAATCATATTCTCCCCTATCAGAAGTGATCCTTCTCCAGGGTCTTCTAGATCATTTCCTGGTCTCTGTGTACAGTCGGTAGTTACGTTAGACCTTAGGTTAGCTTTGTTTTTCTAAATTTTTCTTGCCTCTTCTTTGTCAAAGTAAGTTTTTGTACCTTTAAGGGGTTCTAGTTTTCAATACCAATACTCCATGCCCGAGCTTAGCTTCTTGACTTTATTTTTGAGGAGAAATAGAGGCACATGCGGCCTGTAGTGGGCCTGCATGTGTGCATAAGTGCCCTGCCCTTGGACAACCCACGTGCATACGATAGCTGTTGAAGTGACAATCGTGTGTCTATCTAGAATTTTTTTTAAAGAGGCAATCATCCTCTTTCCTGTCAAGCGTTATTTTTTCAAGGATTTTCTTGTCTGATTTCAGTCTCTGTCATAGCAGTTTTAGCCTAGGTTGGACTCCAGCATAGATTTTTTTTTCATTAAAAGATTTCTTCTATTCCTTACCTTTTTTAACTTATTTTCTTTTAGAATATTTTGTTACTTATGCTTTGATTGGAAGAAAATATATAAAAAAAAAAAAAACTTGTTAGTTCTCATTCTTTGTTGGCATTTGCCTTGCATTGTTTCTTAAGAAATTAGCATAGTATTGTGTTTTCTTCTCATCTTAAAAGCATTTCAAAAGAAAAATAAGAAAGATAATCCTTCTTTGCTAGTGTTCTTATCATTTCGTTTTTCTACAAGAGTCTTAACAACATCAATTGAACTACCACACCTTTTGAGTAAATCAAGCCTTAAAAAGAACGCTAATTAAAAATAACTAAACTTTTATGTTTGTAGGGTCCATCAACTAGTTTAGGGTTAGGGCCTTGAATTAGGTTGGAGAGGAAACTCTTCAAGGCGGTTAAAAATAACATATGCGTCTATGCTAAGGAGTGTAGAAGTCCAATAACATGGAAATTATCTAGGACCCCCCTCTAACATAGGGGCTAAACACGAGGTCGTGTGCGGAAAGGTAGTGGAGATAACCCCTCCAAAGATGGACCAAGCGTAGTGGGGAACGCATATAGAGGACTTGTCTTGGGATTTCGTTGATCACATTTTCCATGGAGCTTTGTGGGTCTCGAATCCATTCGAGGTCCTCAGTCGTATTCCAGAATACTTGCTTTTGATACCCTTGATAGGTTTTGGGCTTCATACCCTGCTCATTGCAGTCCACCCGACTGTCGACTATACCCGCCTCATGATTGTTCACGAGCTGGCAACCTAGTTGCCTTTATTTTAGGGACTTACATAGGTGATCACAAGGGTATACCGCAATACCTAGGGCAGACATCAGACCACACTTTGTAGAGTATACTGGGAGTGTGCTTCTGTATTCAAGTTTCACTTGCACCAGTAAGTTTCTCTAGTGTTGGTTGGTGTAACTATTCTTCCAACTAGTTAGTCGTTTGCTTGATTTGCCTTTAGGAACTTTTAGTGTGTGCTCTATGATCCCTAGTTTTCCATAGTGAGTTAGTCAGTTGTGGCTTTGGGTCTCTGACCTAGGGTGGTAGACCGCCCACTTTGTCAGTTGAGAGGACTTTTCAGTCTTCCTCTTAAGAACGTGGAGCCGCCTCTTTATAGGCATTGTTTTGATAACATTGGTCTGCCATAGTCAGTGTGTGAGACTTTTACAGATTTGAAAGATCCTGAAAGGGAAGAACCTATGCATAAGATATTCATGGATAAATTTCCCAACCATACCAACCAAGGAACCCCTTTGCAAGCAGATTCTTGTGCTTTTCCCTTCTTCGGAAACATTGGTGTCCCTTTGATGGCCACTTTGTACATTCCTGGGTTGAATGTGGGACTACTGGTTTGGTTGGGTACCATTCCAAATGTCTCGAATGCTATTGATGCTTATAAGTTAAGCACCTTAAGTCATGGGCACCCTGTTGATGTTTTTTCGTCGGCAAAGTTTTCTCCTCCTCCTTCTCCCACCTCTGGTGAAAGTACAATTACTAGAAATCGAAAGTATAAACGAAATAGAAAGAGGAAGAATAGGAAGAAGAAATCACTAACCTCTGCGAGTCATGTTGGATATCGGTCAAAAACCTCTACAAATCATGTTGAAGACCAGTACCCAGCCTCTGCAAGTTATGTTGGGGGCACACACCCACCCTCTGCAAGTCATGCTGGGGGAAAGAGTCCAATCACTGCTATTCATATTGGTAATAGGTCTATAGCCGATGGAAGTCAAGTTATCGACCCATCACTAGCCTCTGCAAGTCATGTTGGAGATGTGCAACCAGCCACTAGTAGTCATGCTGGGGGAATTGATTATGTTGAGAAACCTAGACGGATATGACGTGAGCCTAAGTTCCCTTGTAAGATTTGCAAGGGATATCACCTTACTCATATGTGCCCTGGCATTCCAGAGGTACAAATATTGTGGTCCCTGTCTGTAAGCTCTTCTGATTCTGAGTCTTCTCAGGTCTCCTCACAGTCCATTCAACCATTGGTTGAGAAAGTGGTCATGTCGATGCAGTCATCAGCTGATCCCACTCCTCTTTTGAGGGGTGAGGTTCCTTTAGACCTTGTATTCTCTCAGCCTATTCAGCCATTGGTTGAGAAAGTGGTCACGCCAATGCAGTCATCGGTTGATCCCACTCCTCTTTTGAGGGGTGAGGTGCCTTTAGACCTTGTAGTCTCTAAGCCTATGCAACCTTTGGTTGAGAAATTGGTCACGCCAATGCAGTCATCGATTGATCCCACTCCTCTTTTGAGGGGTGAGGTGCCTTTAGACCTTGTAGTCTCTCAGCCTATTCATCCATTGGTTGAGAAAGCGGTCATGTCGATGCAATTATCGGTTCATCCCACTCCTCTTTTGAGGAGAGAGGTGCCTTTAGACCATGTATTCTCACAGCCTATTCATCCATTGGTTGCAAAAGTGATCATGCCGATGCATTCATCGGTTGATCCCACTCCTCTTTTGAGGGGTGAGGTGCCTTTACACCTTGTAGTCTCATATCATATTCAAGCATTGGTTGTGAAAGTGGTCATGTCAATGCAGTCATCGGATGATCACACTCTTCTTTTGGGGAATGACATGTCTACTGACTATGTTTTTAGCATTTCTGGTTCAGTATTTTCAGAACAAGGGGGCATTCTACTCATTCCGAGCACACCCCCTCCAAGCCCTAGGATGGTTTCCTTTGATTGGAATGACCTTGTTGAGCCTCATATTCCTTCCTCTGCACCCTTTCAAATAAGGGTTGAAATTAATTCAACAAACATTTATCGATGTATCATGGATGAAGGAACCTCTTCAAGTATTTTATCCTCTTCGGTTTGTAAAGTCTTGGGATATCCAAAGCTTGTGTCTTCTTCGCATGAACTATTGTCTTTTGACATACGTCCTAGTGAATATTTGGGGGTTCTTCCTTGGTTACCTATCTCGTTAGGTGGGAAGATTGTCCTTGTTGATGTTATAGTGGTGCAAGGCCCATTAGATTTCAATATGCTTCTCGAGCATGATTAGTATATGCTATGAATGTTGTGGCATCTACGTTGTTCCAGGTGATGCATTTCCCTCACAATGGAAGCATTGTCACTATTGACCAGATGGCATCTGATAATCACCACCCTAATTCAGTGCTAGTTCAGGATGCCCCTTTATATGTTCCTAGTGTTCATGTAGACTCCACCCCGCCATGGGTTAATTTTGTGGCATGTTATCCTCGGTGTTCAATTACTTCTGAGCAGAAACCTGTGCAATCATGTTTACCTTCTCGAGACTTGGTGTCAACAATTGATCCTTTTATTTATCCAATGGGGGCATGGGAGCCCTTGCTTCCCCCTCTCTGTCCAAATGACCTTGATTATTCTTCTGAGTCTGATCTCGTTGTTTGTAGATCCTCAAGCTCTCGCACTTGTGATTCTTCACTGATAGGCTCTGTCAGTCCTGTCTAGAACCTCCATCATCATATGGAGTATGGTCAGTTTACTTCATCCTTTGGGACTGTCGAACTTCATTTGCATGATTTCTCAGATTTTGAATTGCCTTCATATGAGGCTATCCTTGAAGCCATGACTACGTTTTCTATACCGCGGGAGGAGGTACACCGCGGTTTGTGTTTTCTTCCCTTTTGGGAGACTTTCCAAGTGGACTATCGAAGAGACTCTTGGTTTAAGCCTAGCAACAGGCTCTACCTGAACCAATTTCATACATGAGTCATAGCCCCCACGGGTCTTATTTTAAGCCCTTTTCAAACCCTCTAAAAATGAAAAAATTGTTGAGCGATCTTGTTGTCTTTCATGCTCGTTAAACTAAAATTTGAAGGCACACCTATCCGGCGGTAGTTTACCCCTTTTTTAGTCTGGATGGTCAATTGTACGAACAAAGGTATACTCTAGGAACTTTAGTTCTCTAAAAGAGTATCCTTAGGTATAATTTTACCCCTTTTTTGGGCCTGAGGGACTAAATTTATGAAAAAGGCACCCCCACAGAGTCCATAGTTAAGCTCTTTTCAGACTCCCTAAAATTGAAAATATCGTCGAGTGACCTTGTTTCTTCACACTCGTTGAATGGCCAAGAAGAACATTCTTTACGGAATCTATGGTTCATCTCTTTTTAGACTCCTTAAAAATGAAAATATTGTCGAGTGATCTTGTCTTTGTCACACTCGTTAAAATGATTTTGAATAGTCGTCTTTTCGGTGCTAGTTTCCCCTTTTTCGAACCAAATAGACTATTTTCGAAAAAGGTACCCCAGTGGAGTCTCCTTTTATGCTTTTTCAGACTCTCTAAATATGAAAAATTGTCGAGCTTACCTTCTCTAGGCTCGTTAAACTTACATCAAAGGACATTACCATTGCGTGTCTTATTAAACCGCATTCGCATACTTGTGTCTTTGGCCTAATGCCGACTCCATGTTGCTCTCAACTGAACCATTTGAAGCATGCCTTATTCGCAAGCCCTATAGTACTTTGCCTCTGTGTCTTGACACCTATGGCCCATGGAGTTTTTTTTTTAGTGTCCCTTTTCTACATATGTCCCTTTTCTGTGAGCATCAGTGTGTTCCTTGCACCTGGAACTAGTATGATTGTGACACTTGTTCCTCCTTTGTAACGTAAAATTCTTTTATTCTTTTTTCAAAGCTTTTCAAAAATATTGAAAAAAGACAAAAAAAAATCAAATATACCCCAAAAAGAGGAAGGGAAAAGTATTTTCTTTTTTTTGGCAGCACAATGAGTCACCCTTGGACAAAGCACATCTTTTTGTTTGTTCTTCAAAGATATGGGATATAGTATGACCTTAGGAAGTTGTTCTCATAGAGTTGTATCCTCCTACGTTTGGTAATTGTTCCAAACATATGGAGAGTTGGTGTTGCCTCTTGCATCGTCAAATTATGTCAATATCAAGCTGCCTGAGTCTCATCATTTGTCATGCTACTGTCCAAGAGAATTTTTTACCAAGCTCATGTCAGCCTTTCTGCAGTTTGTCTCTTACCCTCATGCCTGACCATTCTAAAATACCAATCAAAATCCTTGTTCAAAATCAATGAATTTTTATGTCCGATCATCGGGATCCTCTTGTCTATTCATGACGAGCTATCAAAGACCTCTAGGTAGTGAAGTCGTACACTCATATTACATTCTTACATGAGTTTTGAAGATCTTGAAGTTGTTGCTCGAGCTCTGAAAGCGTCATCTCCATCCATCAGACGACACTTAGCTTCTTGAAGATGGATACTATACATGTATATCTTTTGATTTTGAGATGTAGATCTGTTGTGTATTGCTCACGACTACACTTTATATAGTTATATGACATGGATCTATAGTGTATTTGATTGGTAACCATGATTTTAGTTTTTATCCCAAGCATGGGTATGCCCACCTTGATGAGACAAATTATCATTTTGCAGATGGAAGATCCCGCATACTTGGCACATTGACGAAGATTGGTAAAGTATTTCGGCCATCAGATGCTCTTCTGACCTCACACTTTAGGGGGCATCTGTTATAAACCTAATTTTCACCTAGCCTACATACCTGGCCTCTAGTCCTATTGGTTGCCAATTTCTTGAGCCAATATCTTCTAAAAAGCCCTCTTTTTTGAGCCACACGCACCTTGGCCTTCTACAACCCGCGTATGCACACATCCATACGCGTCCATGCCTTCTACATCTCATGTATACTGACAAAAGAACGAAAAATGGAAAGTTGCAGATGAGAAACAATGTTTCGGGAAATTGCTAAAATCGTTTGATTGCCTATGGCCCGTCATTCAACTGGATAACTACCTATAAAAGAAGGGGTAGGGGTCCTATTTAAAAAATAAGAAGAAGAGTATAGAAACTCTACCCAAATTTATCCCCCCTTTGCTCCAATTTCTTGCAATTGTATTGTGAGGTTGAGTAGTTGGTGCATTGTGAAGAGGAGCCCAAGACCAGGTTCGAGGAGCAGTGTCGACCACATATTGTAAATTTTACTCTTGTGAAGAATGCATGTTTGCATCTCTCTGTTTGTCCATGTGTGAATGCATGTCAGCTTTGGGAGGAGGCTTGCAGTCAAGGAGCGAGTGAAAGAGAAGGGATCGACATCAAATGAAGTATTCAAGGTAGAGTTACCTAATCTTGTTTGCACCTTTGTATTGCATGAATGTGGGGTTTTGTGTTGGGACAATAGGAAAAAGTAGAGGCCTTTAAATGGTCATTTTTTGCATGCATTATTAGAGCCCTTAAATGCTAAGTCCATAAGAGAGATTTCCCACTCACATCAAGTATCTGAGCGAGTTTTCCACATAACATCACCAGTTTTCCTCTGAATAGTCCTATTCCTCCTAGTTAAGGAATCATGGCAGGCTTCCCAATAACTTCCTAGGTTATTTCTGTCATAATGTTCACTTGTGTTTCTTCATCAAGAATACAGTCAATGTTGAAGTCCCCTAGTATTTCTTCAACTTGTTCCTTTTCTTTGAATATCTCTGGTAATCATACATCTTTATGTTCCCTCAGTGTTTCCTTCATCTGTATCAATACTTTCTCTGATTCCTTCTGGGGTTCTGCTATTTTTGGGGCTATCCTAGGGTTTTATTCATGCAGATTCATTCTTTCAAACTTAGCAATCATTCTAGGGAAATACAATACTTCATGATCCAAAGCTTTGCAACAGAGACAACTGGGTTTTCCACCAGGGCATTCCTTAGCTAGATGGCCCGGTTTTCTACAACTGTAACATAGGGTTAATCTTCTCCTTCTCTTAAATGATCCCCATATTCTTTTGTACTGCGCATCAGGATCATGGTAACTAGCCTGCAAAAATTTCTTTCTAGGATCCTGCATCCATTTGTTAGTCCAAACATTATTTCTATGCATAGGTATAACATATCTATCAGTTCTATTCATATCAATATTTCTTTCATCTATTAATGCCCTGGGTTTTAAGCTAGGACAAAATCTATCAAAAATACCTAGATCCATACTTTAGAAACAAAATTTCCACTTATCTTACTTCTACAGAGCACAAAGCCTTCATATCTAATAACTTTTAACTATTCTTACATTTATTAGACCACAAGGCTTACAGATCTTACCTCTTCTCTGAAGGTCTGACCTCTTTCTTTCAGGAACTTCCACTTTTACTTTTCTTAGAGCATAGAGCATTCAAATCTTGCTTCTTTTCTTCATATCTGATCTTCCTTTCTTCAGATATGACCTTATTCAAAACTTTATTTTGCACAAAGTTTATTCTTCTCTACTTCCCAACAATCACAGTTTTAGTTCCCAGCAACAGAACCATTTTTTGGCATAGGGACAGACCCAGGGTTCAACGCTCAAGAGCGCACCAACAAAACCCTAACTACCAGCCCTTTCGACAACACCTACGAAGAAGATGAAGTCTCACCCAAGGTAGAGGCAGGGGTGGTTGCAAGACTGAGGTGTATGCAGCCTTAACTGGAATATAGATATGTGATTATACAACTTACTAGAGAACCTAGCATCGTTAGTTCCTCAATATACATTCAATAACCACTTCTCTTATAAGATAGAGGTTCACAACATCCACACTAATCCAAGCACTTAGCAATAGTAAAATAGATCAAATCCTAGTAGATCAGCACTAAGCATCCTCATACATATCAGATCTAACATTCATAAACATCTAAGAGCACAAAGCATAAGTAGATCTACCTAAATATATCAAAGAACTTAGCAGAAGAAGAAATAAACACATTGAACCAAATCACAAATCATCACACACAGCTTTGCATGGTTCAACCCCACCCTAGGGCTACATCCACCAACTCTTCTTCTTTATTATCTCGGTCAAGAAGTTACATCACAGAGCCTCAATAATCCTTACTCCGCATAGGACAGAATATCTGCACAGCTCGCTATATCCTTCTTCCTTGCGCTTCAGCACAAATCCTTTCACAACCTCCTACAACCACTTGCACTTAGCTTTGCAAGCCTCTTACAATCACGCACAAAGCATTTACAGTCCACATCTGATCACATAGATCTAATTACTAGAACTAATCCATCGGGGATCCTTACATTGCATAAGTATCTATTTATATATTACAAAAGTGGGCCTAAGCGTGGGTAAACCCATGGGCCAACATCCCTTTCCCATGACATTAACCCAAAACCCTAAAAGAGGAGCAAAGTGGACCGAGATCCCGTGATCTCTGCTTCGCCTAGTGCTCCATCTTTGACAGGGTGTCGAAGTCCAAAACAGTCAATTATGACCAAGTGTTCCTCAAAACTTGGTTAAGGGCCAACATTGTTCCTTGGAGTTGTAAGAAACAAACCACAATTGCAAATTCCATAGTAGAAGTTGAATATATCTCTGCTTGGGAAGCGTCTTGCAAAATAGTCTAGTTGCAAATAATTTTGAAGGATATTAAAGTTGTTCACAATGAAGATACTTCCTTATCCATCGATAGTCAATCATCAATCAAGTTATCCAAAAATCAATTATTTCACTCGAAGAAAAAACATGTTGATACAAAGTACCATTACCTTCGAACTCTCATCACCAAGGAAATCATCCAGCTAACTTATTTTCCAATAGAGGATCAAATGACCGATATCTTCACTAAATATCTTGGAAGGATTAAATTCACTAAGTTCATAACTAAGCTCAATATCCTCTCCAAAGAAATTTTGGATCAAAGGGGGGATTCTTAGAAATTATGACCCAAAATAGTTAACTTAGGACTCAAGTAAATAAAACATTAATGTAAAAGGACACCTACACACTCATGTGATTATGTGAGGTAATTAAGTTAGTTTTAAACTTAACCATATTTTTATTTATTGATTTTCTAGGAAATTGAGAACACTTCCCCACTAAACCTAGCATAAGAGAGGAATACAAATTTAATCAAGAAAATAAATGACACAACAAATGCACCATACACGGAGATTTTACCCTGGAAACCAAAACTGGGAAAAACAACATTCCTTGAGCATTATGCTCTCTTGTTTTCTTATTCATTTAGAATAAAATGTTACATGTCTAACCTTGATCCACACCTAATACAAAATCCACATCAAACCCTCTTGCTTACATAAGAACAACCATGTATCCAATTCAACTTACATCTATATGACCAACAACCTCTACAACAATTTCTCTAAAGATTGATTATCATTTACAACATTATAATACACCTTATTTATAGGCTTTATAGTAGGAAAAAATCTAAAGAAAAGGCACCCAAAAACCATTATAGATCCACGCAGATCATTGGCTATAAAACTTGAAAATCTCATAATTTTGTTACAGTCGACTACCAAGTCGGATTACCCATCAACTACTAGTGGGCCTTCATTCGGTCTTTAGTTGGTTTCCACATGCCCTCCTGCCAACCTATTTCTAGTTGACCTTTTCAACTTGTTGTTGATTTATTTACCATGTCGAACCACCTCGACCTTTGTCTCCAAATTTACCTGGTCGAACCACCTCGACCTTCGTCTCCAAATTTACCTGGTCGAACCACCTCGACCTTCATCTCCAAATTTACCTGGTCGAACCACCTCGACCTTCAACTTGTTTTCGATCCAAATCAACTTTGTCTTTACCTAATAAACCCTCCTCAACCTTCAACTTTGAATGCCAATCCACCTTGACTGGACTTTCATAACAAAGAATAGAACAACACAACATTATTCCACTTGTTTTCTTCTTTGCTGAAACTTGGAGACCTTTGAACTTCCATTCACAGACCCAGGGCAACAATTCCCATTTCCTCTTCGCACTAAAAGAATTTCACAGCACTCACATAGTCTTTTATGTTTTCCAACGTGTCTACTTTCTCGAGCAACAAATGAATATCATAAACCTAAAAGGGGTCTTGCAAAGCAATAAATGAATATCAAAAGGAGAGAATAGGGGTATAGAAATAAATAGTTCCAAATAAAGGGTAACTCAAAGTTCCAAGTGCTCCCTATACAAAGGGAACTCATGGAGATAAACCCACACATAGCCTTGTATGTCAATGATACCATGATCATGAAGTAAAACCCATGTCACATCATTCACTTATACTTACAATTCAATGGGTTTCTCAGGAATTGCTTCTCTACTTGGGTACTGGCACACCTAATAGGGTCTTGTGATGGTATTCTCATACTTAAATTTGGAAAATTAAATAAAGTCTTAAGCTAATGAGAAGTTTGAGGAAAATACCTAATGTGAATTACTTACGTGGATTTTGTATTAAATTTTGGATTAATTTGTATAATTCTAATGACTCTTGTATCTATGATGCTTGGTTTCACTTGACCTCTCTCATCCTCGCTTGATGTTGATATACTCCTGGATATGGTCATGAGAAGGAAATTATGGTGCCTATACCCAGGAATTTGCAAACTGTGTGGAATAAATTTAATCCCCGATGATGAGACTTGGGATACTTGATGAATTTTCATTCGTTTGAACACCTTCCATCACCTCTTGGACCTTGGACGTTGCAATGGTGGGATGAGGTATTACAGATATGGCCTAAAGTGACACTCAAAGGGTAGGAATCCCACAATATGGATGTTATACCCCTCTAAGGTTGTTAGGGTTTGGATGAATTCCATTGCACTAAATGAGGATGGTACACCTCTTCAAATAGGTTATGGATCCCTTATCAACCATGACACCACCCTATGAGATTGGGAAATTGCACATATGAGGATGTCGTCATGATTGAGTGTGATGTTACTTTTGTCAATTTTAACATTGTACAATTAATTAATGCAGATAGATTCTTAATAAAAATAAAAAATATACAATTCCAAACACACAATATACAACTATTTTTACCGTGGAAACCCAAACCAGGAAAACTAGCAACCTGTTTAGAGCCACACCTCTAATATTCTATTCATCATATCCTTTATTGTTTACAATACAATGAAGGATATTTGTGTGTGAGAGAGAGAGAGATCTCGTGGCATCCAAAAAACCCCTAATACATTAACCTAGATTAGTCAACAACCCTAATTCCTTAACCAGAATTAGAAAACCATTGGCGAAAACCACGTCGAAAAACCACTAAAAACCGATGCAAAAAATGCCAAAAACAAATTCGGGGGAAATTAATATAACACATACCAAACATTTGCCCACTTGTAATCAACAATCTAGGGCATAAATTCCCATATATCATTTACATCAAGAGAACTTATCAATGCTCACTAATTGTTTTAATGAATATGCAACATTTTTCAAAGTGTCCACCTTCATCAGCAACACCTTTTTTTCCTTCGACCATTTTTTTCACAATTGAACATCAATATTCTTTTTCTTTGAATAATATGCCGAGTTCTTCTCTAGGAAGATTGCACTTTGACATTCAAAATCTATCCTTATAGCTTGTTTTATTAACCCAATACCTTAACACAATATTTATTACCATATTTATTCCTTGTTTGCATGAGTGGTTGCCATGTATTCAACTTCTGTAGGTGAGAGTGCCACTACATACTGACTTTTTCTCCTCCAAACAAGTTAAACACATACCCACTTGTAGATATTTTTTGATCCATATCTATAGCCCAATCTACATCAATAAACCCATGCATTTCCAACACTCTGTCCAATCCTGGTCTTTCTTGATACCACAATCCACAACTAGTAGTTCCATGTAAATAATTGAAAACACCCTTTACTACTACCAATGATCCTTCCATGATTTTGATATATACCTACTCAAAACTCCCACTACATATGAAATCCCTGGTCTATTACAAAACATTGCATACATCAAACCACCAACCACACTATCATATGAAACATGGGACATGTCCTCTTCCTCTTCTCGTGTCTTTGGACATTAATACACGGATAACTTTACACCTACATGAATAGGAACCCTGACTTATTTACATTCCTACATATTGAACCTATGCAATATTGTTTCGACATAATTCCTCTAATTTAACCAAAGTTTCATATTTTCCCAATCTCTTTTAATTTCCATGCCCAAAATGAAATTTACAGCACCAAGATCCTTCATGCCAAATTTAGAGGACAACTGAGTTTTCACATCCTAGATATTTTCATTGTTGTTTCCTATCAGCAACATATCATACACATATAAGACCAAATAAATAATATGATCACCAATTAATTTGAAATACACACAATGATCTACTTTGGTCTTTTTGAAGACAAGTCCCAACATATAAGTATCAAATTTTGGATACCACGTCCTTGGTTATTTATTTAACCCATACATGGACTTTTTCATCCTTCATACTCGCTTTTTTGTTTCCTCTACAACAAATCCTTTTGGTTTCTTAATGTAGATTTCTTCTTCTATATCCCCATGTAGGAATGTTGTCTTCAAATCCATTTGTTCTACTTCAAAATCAAACACAACAACAATAGATAAAAGAAATCTAATAGAAGTTAACTTGGCAACTGGAGAAAAAAATTCACCAAAGTCAATTCCCTTTACCTGGGAATACCCTTTTTCTACTAACCAAGCTTTGTATTTCTCCACTTTTCCTTTTGTATTCATCTTCTTCTTAAATACCCATTTTCTACAAATGGGATTTCTTCTAATTGGAAACTCCACTAGATCCCAAGCCTGGTTCTTGTCCAAGGATGTCATTTCTTCAACCATGTCCCTTTTCCAAAGTTTTCAATCCTATAAATACACTACCTCCCTAACAGTTCTAGGATCATCACCAGTAATAGAAAAATAAAAAATTGAATAGAAAGTAGGTGGAGTATACCTTTATTCTTAGTTTCTTGGTTTCAAATCTTATAACCTCTCATGCCATCTTTATACCCAATAAAAATACACTTTTCATTCTTTTATCTAACTTACTCCTATTTTCCTTTGGAACTTGAACATAGGCCTCATAACCAAATACCGTGAGATTTGGTAGTGAGGGTTTCTTACCATTACATACCTCGTGTGGAGTCTTGTCATCCAATTTTTATGAGGGTGATCGATTGGCCAGGTAACATGTAGTACCCATGGCCTATGCCCAGAACTCTTGTCCTAACCTGGCACCACTGAGCATGCACCTTGATTTTTCCATCGACATCTTATTTGTCATTATGCAACTCCATTTTTTGTAGCTGTATATGGAGTAGTCTTCTTTCTTTCTATACCACACTTCTTACAAAATTATTCAAATTCATCTATGCATAATTATCCACCAGTATCCATCATCAACACCTTAATTCTCTTCTCTATCTGATTCTCCACAAGAGCCCTAAACTCTTTGAATTTGTAAAATACTTCATATTTCCTCCCAAGGAAATAGATCCAAGTACCTAAAGAATTCATCTATAAATGAGACACAATACACAAATTTTCCCGGTGATGGAACCAACATAGGTCCTAACACATCACTTTCGACCAACTATAAAATTCCCTCTGCACTCATTGCACCAGAGGGGAATCTTACCCGATTTTTCTTCCCATATACACAATGTTCATAGAAATCAAAATCTAGAGAGAATTT
>SNQJ01S0022858.1:91425-107521 GCA_010110895.2 Picea sitchensis | reverse complement strand
AGAAGCCCATTGGATGCAAATGGATATACAAACCCAAGTTTAAATCATATTTTAGTATAGATAAGTATACAACTAGACTGGTTGCAAAGGGGCATTCACAAACATAAGGTATTGATTATGTCGAAATGTTTGCACCAGTAGATAAATTGAATACTATCATAATGTTAATTGCTTTAGCTACAAAGTACCATTGGAAGCTACACCATTTAGATGTTAAATATTCATTTTTGAATGGTGAGTTAAAGGAAGAGGTTTACCTTACTCAACCTGAAGGTTTTGTGGAACAAGGGCAAGAACACTTAGTGTGTAAGTTAAAGAAAGCATTGTATGGACTAAAAAAGGAACCTAGGTCATGGTATGAGAAGATAGACTCTTTCTTTATTCAACAGGGTTTTATGAGGAGCAAAAGTTATCCAAATATGTATACCAAATTTGATGAGCAGGGGTATATAGTATTGATTTCCTTATATGTTTATGATTTGATAATTACAGGAAATGAAGATAAATTAATTGATGAAATCAAGGAGCATTTTTCACAGGTATTTGAAATGAAAGATATCGGTGAGTTACATTACTGTCTAGGTCTTGAAGTTTGGAGAAATGCAGGCCAAACTTTTCTTTTTCAGAGTAAGTATATCATAGAAATACTTAAGAGATTTAAAATGGATCAGTGTAAGTATTCTAGTGTTCCCATGCAGCAAAATGTGCAACTTTCTTGTGATGATGGTTCGAAGGAGGTGAATGGCATGATGTATGGACAGATGGTGGGTAGTTTGAATTATCTCACCACAACTAGAATTGATATTGCATATTCTGTGAGTGTGTTAAGTCAGTTTATGGCGAAACCTCATGAAATCCATTTGAATGTAGCAAAGACAATAGTCAGGTATCTAAAAGGAACATTGGATTATGGTATTAAATATACTGATGCATCTGATGTTGAGTTGACAGGTTACTCTGATTCTAATTGGGCTGGCAATCCAAATGATCAAATATCAACCACTGGATATGTGTTTGGCATTGGATATGAGGTTGTTTCATGGAGTAGTAAAAAGAAGCCTACTGCATCTTTGTCTTCTACTGAAGCAGAAGATAAAGCCTTGTGTGCATCAACTTATGAAGTTGTTTGGTTAAGAAGACTTCTTCAAGATGTTGGAGAAGAACAAAATGAACCTACGATGATCAAATGTGATAATCAAAGCTGAATCAATATTGCGAAGAATCCAATTTTTCATTCAAGGACAAAGCATGCTGAAGCTCAGTTTCATTTTGTTAGAGAAAAGTTGGAGTCAAATGAAATAGCTCTTATGTATTGTAATACTAGTGAAAATGTTGTTGATATTTTCACTAAGCCTCTTGGAAATATTAAGTTTGAGTTGTTTAGGGAGATGTTAGGTGTAGAAGTCAATCCATTCTCCATTAAGGGGGAGACTTGGAAATAATGGAGTAAGAACAAGTTGTAAGTGTCAGTTACAAGAGTTAGTTTACAAGATTCATTAGCATAGTTCAACTCTACTTCACTGAATAGAGATTCCAGTTATCTATGGTTTGCATGTCATAGACTAAGTAGGTTAGTTTCCTATATAAGAATGTAATCATTCTTCATTAATCAATGGAGAAGTGAGTGTAGACTCACTGTGTTTTTGTTTCACATATTTCTATTTCACTACTCTATGTGACATTTGAAAATTGTCGACCATCTCCAAACTCTTCAGATCTTCGGCCTATGACGACTCTCTCTGGAGCAAATTACTTCTCCAACAATGCCACCAGATTGGGCATATTTAGCCTCATCTTACTCATTTCCCTTAGGCCTTCAACATGACCGTCTCCTCCCAGCAACGCAATGTGAAGGTCACCTCTTCGACATTCTCTCGAGAAAAATTGTAGTACGCTTCCTTCAACGTGAACGTCTCCGCCTAGCGACACCATGTGAAGGTCACCTATCCAACGTTCTCTCAAAAACAAATGTACTACGCTCACTTATGGTGGGTGCTCTACATTCCTTAACTTAGCACTAATCACCTGCACAAGGTAATGGCCATGGATTTGTGTTGATAGGAATGACAACCGATCCCAGTGAATAGGATGCTCCTCCAAGCCTAACACTGAGATCTCGCACCTTCCAGCTGATCAAAGAAACCAAAGCTCCTATTCCATGGTCATTATTAACTATCAACTGATTTTTCTTCTTTTGATCCCATCGTCAAAATCGCTAGTACCCAAATTTTGTGCTATTTGAATTTATGGATTTGTTGTCTCCCATGGAAAATTGCAATTGGATTAACACGAATCATCATTTCCAAGGGATTAAATTTGACAGGTTTGGTAGTGCTTTCAGGTCTGATGCTTGTACTTTCTAGTCCACTCACACATTACAAAATATAATACACCTTTTAGCGTCTAAATCATGAAAAGTCATATACAATTTCATTGAACATGAAGAATTGTGCAGCAATTTCAATTTGACAAAAGAGTCAGTCTAACATTGATTTATGTTATAATTCTTGTAGTGATTTTAGTGGTTGAGAGTTTAATTTTATTTTTTTCCAAATTATAAATTTTTCTTATTCAAAAATTTAAAAATTCGTCTAAATTAAGTGGAAATAATAACTATTATTGTTTAACAAAATTGCATGAAATGTTTCAGGTGCGCAATTATATAACAAAATCACAGGAGAAACAATTGTGGATCCAACTATAAACATGAGTTTTCCACATATTTTTCTTTATTCAATCTACCCCGTGGTTAAAGAAACCATCAACACAACCAACCTCGATATCATCACTCCCAATGCCTTCCACAACAATTACTATGTGGACCTGCAGAACAATGAAATGCTCTTCACCTCTGACCAGAGTCTAAACATAGATTCCACCAATAATGAATATATTGTGGACAAATTTGCATCCAACCAGACTGTTCTTCGAAAACTTCATTCTGGGAATGCTTAAATTGGGGCAGTTGGACGTTCTCATGGGAAGTGAGGGAGAGATCTGCTATGTTTCTATGATAGTTCACAAAAAAACTTTACAATCTCCATCTTCACAGTTCACATAAAACGTGTTAGTCCACATAAAACTTGTTAGACTCTTTCTCATATACAATCATTAAGTCCAAGTATACCACCTTTGTATATTTTACATATTAGGATATAGTTGTTATCCTAAGTGTGTTTCTAGATTTCTATATGTCCTCCTCCTACCTTATCTTCTGATGAGGTGTCTATGTGAGAACAATTGAGGTGGTTTCATTATTGTATTATATATTTGTATCATTAAGATGAATATAATGTTGAGAGTTATGGCTTCATACCTTTTCAACCAATCTTCTTGTCCTAATATTCTTATGCTCAATTTCTTTAATTATTATCAGAATTGTTACTTTGAAATAAGGATGATGTTCATGATCTTCATTTAGACAATTTAGATGTCATAATGTTTACCAATCTTCACAATGGAGCTAAAACTTTCCCTTCTGATTTCTTACTAGAGTGATGTTCTTTGTCTTCTTACATAAAATTTATGTTTGCAACTTTTAAAATTAATGTTCGTTTTCTGTAAAATCTACTATTTTTTAAAGAATGAAGACTAATCAATAAATTATTTTTTAATAAAATTTGAGTACTAACATTTCTAAAATCTACTAATTTTTAAAGAATGAAGACTAATCAATAAATTATTTTTTAATAAAAATTGAGTACTAACATTTCTAGGACTTTCTCTAAATTATGTATTTGGCTTAACTTCTGAGTTAATTTTATCTTTTTTTGAGAAAGTAAATTTCGATTTGTATCAACAGTTTGTTTAGATCTAACGAGATCTTAACAAATGTATGTAAAATTGTGAGGTAAGTGGGCGTTTATGACAATTCTCTTATATTCTTAATTTTTTTTATTCATGATACAAAATATAAACAAATAATATTATATAATTAATAAGAAATGGTTATTACATAATTTTATATTTCAAAATAATTAATAAATAAATAGTTAGTATATAATTTTATAAAGTGTTGTAGTATAATGTTTCAAGTCTTCATTGATTTTACATTTATCTTTTTATAAGGGAAATTTTGAAATAAATAATCATCATTCAATATAATAAGTACTAATACAATTACATTAGAAAAAATGACACAATTACATTAGAAAAAGTGGTTGATGTACGTTAATAGGCATCATTTTTCATCTGTGTTAACTAATGGAATAGATCAACTTATATAAATCACTTTTACTAATGTAATTGTGCTAGTTTATACCTTCATATATTAATCAATATATTAAAATATTAAAAGATATTTTTTCAAAGATATATTAATTAAAATGTTAAAGAATTCAAATATTAAAAAATATTTTCATATTAAAATAATAAAAAATAAGCGGGCATTACCATGAATGTAAATGACCATATTGCATGTAATTATAACTCTCATAGTAAAGGGCATAAAAAATAAATAATTAGAAAAGTTATATATGAAAACACAAAATATATATAAGGATAAATCTAGGTGTAGCTTTAACCTACTACAACATACATGTAGAGAGAGGGTGTTAGGGTCAAGAAATTGACTTAATAAGAACATCTCAATGCCTGTAGAAAGATCTTGTGATGCATCCATTATATACTATTGTCTTGCATCCAACCCACATTCAGTATTGAAGACAACTCTTAGCTCCTACATTATTGATGCAACAACATATCATCTCCCCTAAGAAAAAATAAATATATCTATCACAGGTTTGACGAGCCTGTGATCGAGTAGCGGAATCAACTGATGCTCCTAGTCACCGCGCGACACCACAATTGTTCGATTATCGGTAAAACCACAATAACTTACTTGATTCAGACTACGCCTTACTTCATTACAACTTTGTTTATTACTGATATTATGTCTGTGTTATCTTATACTTAGTTGCGAATGTAAAAGAAACCATTCATACAAGTACAAACGAAACTTATGTGCGGGTGGCCAAACCGACCTAATACCCAAAATACATATTGACACAAAACAAAACAACAGTGTGTCGAGCTAAAACCTCATGCCACATAAATAAAGTTTACATAACGATCTTTCGCTAAGTATAAGTTGTGAAAGTCATACAGTTGTTCAGCAAGATGCCTTCATGTATCCTTCCTTCATCATCACATAATGAACCACCTCAGAATTCATCTTTGTGATACTTGCATTTTTGTCTTTGTGCATCTGTCCCCTTGCTTGGTTCATACTTTGCCTTCTTTCCATAGCTAGGAGCAACCCTCCCTTCCTTGCCATTGTTCAATTTTCCTTAACAACTTCCTTGAGAAAGACTTTCCCATATCTACGAAGGCTCATCCCCAAGGCAACCCAAGTTACCCTCAAGGGTATACTTAGCTCCTTGGGGAGAGCTTGTCCCATCCATGGCCATCGCCACACACTCCTCGACCTATGATTCTGAAGAAGTGTCTCCCAAATCCTTGCCTTAGACAAGTTCCCAAATTCCCAACTCACACTTGGTTAAATAGTCGTGCACCCTTTCCTTGCAACACAATTCTTCCAACCAACGCGTCCCTTCGATCAGAAGACAACGAGCACTCTTGATTATTTGTCCACTTTCACGGGTTTATCCGACTAGTCAAAGGGCGTTCTCATCTTCCAAGCACGTGCTCTTCCCCAGTCGACGTCAACCTTTGATTAAAAATGCCCAACTTATTCCTTTGTCCATTTTCTTTCTCAACCACATCGCAAGACAATCGTTGCATGTTTTGGGTGTTCATCTTTTATGACTGACCTATCTCACCGATGGGGCACCCAAATATCCCATGGATGCCCATCCTTGGTTTCATATATGTCAAGCCATCTCTTATGCATTTCGTTGGGAGAACATGCCTTCCTTATGCCCAACTTCACCAACCATTTGTTTCTTCGGTGGAGCACCCATGTCTTTGTGGGGCGCCCACCCAATGAGCTCTTCGGTCAAGTCACCAACCTCCATCGCAAGTCCATCTTGGTGAAGTCCTACTTGACACAGCGTCGCGGGGCCAAGTAATCCAAATTCACTCATGAAATAACCAAACATTTGTTGACTCGTCTGAATTGCAAGCCTTATCTCGTGGAGGGGTATTGCATGCTCCAATCTAAGCATGGGTTACGACATGTTCCCCCAATCAAAGTATTTCCATCCTCGAAAATATTCCATCTAAGTGTCTTGGCTTTTGACCACAACCATCCGTTTAACTGTCGAGACGAACCTTGCTCCAACCCAACCACTTCCATCATGTTTCACACACATCTTAGGATCCACATTTTGAGAAAGATAGGTAGCTAACCCAACTTAGCGCTCAATTTGCAAAAATGTACTCCTCATTCCATCACATAGTTGTTTTGGTTCAACCATTCCCCACACTATCCAACTCTTTCCTTCCTGCCTGATCTCCATCAAGGAGATCCATCACAGTGCCCAAGTGTTTAGACTTCCAAACTCAATCTAACACATCTCTACTTAGGCTTTGGTTTGTGTTTCACATTCCTACTCAGACTTCAGTTTGCATTTCCTATTCGGTTCATCTTCCCATATACTTGTGGAACCGAGGTTGATTCTCACCCTGTCTACTTGCGATGTTGTTCCAAATAAAAAATTCCTACCAATCCAACTCTGCCCAAGTTACTCAAGTTGAAGGAACCACCCAAAGTATTATGCACCTACTTCTAACGAAGCCTTGTTCGTGCCAATACATTTTCCAATCAACATCTCTGAGTCAATATACACTAGCCAAGCTCCCCAATAACGTTTGTTCACCTGATGCCCCATACCACCAACAATATGATGTCCCATACCACCAAAAAATTCCCTCATATCACTTGTCGCACATCTTTCCCATTGTAGTTCTTCACAAATTTCTTCAACNTACACTAGCCAAGCTCCCCAATAACGTTTGTTCACCTGATGCCCCATACCACCAACAATATGATGTCCCATACCACCAAAAAATTCCCTCATATCACTTGTCGCACATCTTTCCCATTGTAGTTCTTCACAAATTTCTTCAACGGCTTCGTTATTGTCTCTTTTATCTTCCTTGAAACAGAACCTCATGCCTTATGTCATTCGCTCTTTCCTTGGTTTTTTGCTGTGAAATTTGTTGTCTCTATCACCCATTGTCTCACCCAACTCATTTCATAACCAAGATATTAGGAAATGCAAGGATACCATCATATGTTTGTCACACGTACGACCAACCTAATTCACTTTCTTTGCTCCTCCTACAAATTGCAGAGTGCTCAGGTCTACCTCATAGCTACTACAAACATGCCCCTCATGGAATCTTGTTTTTCTTGATGAATATTCCTAAGGAAAACATAATTCTTCCTTCATCGGTCAACCTCATGTCCTCTTCGTCACTTGTTCATTAAACACTCCAAGTGCACTTGTTTCGCACATCCAACTGTCACCTTCGCACTACTTCCTTCGTTCTTTGTTTCATCCTTCCTATGCAATATTACGATATACATAAGTATGCAATTTTCTTCACAATTGTATCAACATACTGCCCAAATGACTCCAAGTGGAACGAGCCACCCAAATACTTCCATGCCTAAACATGTATGATCCAATTCCTCTGTCAACTCCAACCAATGATCTATTTCATCCCACATTCGCAAGTATCCTGAGAATTCCTTTCCTATATCATGTCCCATACCATGAGCATGATTTCATCACCCTGTCCACTCAGAATGTGGTCTAACTCATCGCATCTTTCTATGAAGAGTCTCCTTGATCGACTCTTTGCTTCTTCTATTTGTTTCTTGGAACAAAATGCCTTGCCTCTATTAAGACACTTCAACATTTGTATCTCTGTTGCGATAGTTAAGTCACCTCACAACTCAACCAATATTTCTAAGGCACTCATGCACCAAAGTACCTCATCCAACTCTTCAACTGGAATACGTGTGTTTCTTCCTTCTTCGTCACAACAAGCCCTTAAACGCACTCCATAAGAAAGCGCAACAATAGTTCAACTCGTACCCATTTATGCCACCAAATCTACCTAAGTCCCTCTTTTGGAACTTGCTCAAGTAGATTGCTCCAAGTCTTCATTTGTATCTTCCCTCTTCTGAGCTCTTTGAACTTTTTGTGTCTTTGGTGAGGTTTGTAGCACTTGGACCTCTCCCAAATCTGCAATGGAAACAGGTTTCACTTTTCCTCTACCAAGTCTTCCTTTTTGTCTTCAATGAAACCAACACAACAACTCATATTTTGAAAAGAAATTTGGAACGAACATACATGTTCATGAATTCTTTGGAATCTTCATTGTTTGAGTCTTATTGTTGTCGCAAGTCTCCAACCGAAAAATTGTGATGTTCAAAATCCATCTAAGTTACTTTCCTCATGGTTGCACCCAATCATGCCCATCTTCCATTTCTCAGTCTACTATCTTCGTGCCCTATAGTACCTCAGCGCCATGAAACCATATGCACATCAACCGATCGTAAGGTCTTTTGTTGTTAACCAACATCCATTTGAAAGTTGTGATCCTCAACCACAACTCAAGTGACCCAACTTTTCTTCGATGGTGCACAACATGAAGTTGGCATGGTAGAAAATGTACCCAACTCTGATACAAACCATGTGTTCAACTAAACCTTCCTTCTTTGTTTGTTATCTTCACGCCCTGTAATGTCTTCACACCAGGACAACATGCCCAAGTATGTAGTGGAGGGCACAAAGTTTTCATGGTGGAAATCATGCTTAGTTTTCTTCTTTATGACCAAAATTCATTATGTCATCCAAGTCACAATGGTGACACAACTCACCGACTGCACAAAACACTTCTGCGATCATTCTTGTAACTTTGCGATGGTGCTGCCTCCATCACCACATAATCACCTTCGCAACCACCTATGTTTAACCCACCCAAACTGACCCCACTCAATTGCTTGAGTTTTTGTGTTCCAATACAATCTGTCACAGAAATGGTAGTGGTGAAGAGCTTCACTGATCCATCTCTAACTCAGACCAAAACCGACTCTGATACCATCTTTCATGGAAGTGAAAGTGGTGAAGATATTCCCAAATATTCCACCAAAACCACGTCCATAGTATTTTATGATGTTCTCTTTGATACCATCTGTCATGGGCCCGGAGAGCCCGCGGTCAGGCGACATAATCACCTGACACTCCTAGTCACCGCGCGACACCACAATCATTCGTTTATAGGTAAAACCACAATAAATTACTTGATTTGTACTATCCATTAATTCATGAAAAATTCATTTATTACTTATGTTATGTCTGCCTTATCTTATACTTAGTTGCAAAATTAAAATAAACCATTCATAAAAGTACAAATGAAACGTATGTGTGGGCAGCCAAATCAGCCTAATACTCAAAAGACATCTTAACACAAAATAAAAAAATAGTGTGCCTAGCTAAACCCTCTTGCCACATGAAGAAAATTTACTTAAGAAGATTTCACTAAGTAGAAGTTGTGAAGTTCATACAACTGTTCGACATGCTGCCTTCGTGCATCCTTCCTTCTTCATTGTAGAATGAACCACCTCAAACTTCATCTCTGTGATACTTGCATTTTTGTCTTTGTGCGTCTGTCCCCTTGCTCGGTTTAGAATTTTCCTTCTTGCCACAACTTGGAGCGACCCTCCCTTCCTTGCCATAGTTCGATTTTCCTTAACAAATTCCTTGAGAAAGACTTTCCCAGATTTGCTAAGATTTCTCCACAAGGTAGCCCAAGTTACCCTCAAGGGTCTACTTGGCTCCTCAGGGAGAGATCATCCCCTCCTTGGTCGCTGTCATAGACTCCTCAACCTGTGATTATGAATAAGTGTCTCCCAACTCCTTGCCTTAGTTGAGTTCCCAAATTCCCAGCTCGCACTTCGTTAAATAGTCATGCACCCTTTCCTTGCGACGTGATTCTTCCAACTGACGCATCCCTTCGATCGTAATACAATGCACACTCTTGGTTATTTGTCCACTTTCGTGGGTTTAGCCGACTAGTCAAGGGGCACACTTATCTTCCAAGAATGCCCCTTCATACTTAGTTGCAAAAGAAAAATAAACCATTCATAAAAGTGCAAACAAAACATATCTGTGGGTGGCCAAACCAGCCTAATACCCAAAAGACATCTTAATACAAAATCAAAAAATTGTGTGTTGAGTTAAACCCTCATGCCACACAAAGAAAATTTACATAAGGATATTTCGCTAAGTAGAAGTTGTGAAAGTCATACAACCATTCAGAAAGCTACCTTTGTGCATCCTTCCTTTGTCATTGCAGAATGAACCACCTCAGACTTCATCTTTGTGATACCTATGTTTCTGTCTTTGTGCATCTGTCCCCTTGCTCGATTCAAACTTTTCCTTCTTTCCACAACTTGGAGTGACCCTCCCTTCCTTGCCACAGTTCGATTTTCCTTAACAACTTCCTTGAGAAAGACTTGTTGAGAATTGAGAAGGATCCTCCCCAAGGAAGCCCAAGTTACCCTCAAGGATCTACTTGGCTCCTTGGGAAGAGCTCGTCCCCTCCTTGGTCACTGCCACAGACTCCTCAAACTGCGATTCTAAAGAAGTGTCTCCCAACTCCTTGCCTTAGCCGAGTTCCCAAATTCCCATCTCACACTTCATTAAATAGTCATGCGCCCTTTCCTTGCGATGTGATTCTTCCAACCGGTGCATCCCTTTGATCGCAATCCAACGCTCACTCTTGTTTATTTGTCCACTTTCATTGGTTTAAACAACTAGTCAATGGGCGCACTCATATTCCAAGTGCACGCTCTTCCCCAACCAGCTTCAACCTTCGATTAAATGCGTCCAACTTATTCCTTTGTCCATTTTCTTGCTCAATTGCATCGCAAGATGTCTATCACACGTTTTGGTCATTCATATTTTCTTTTCTGAACTCTCTCACCGATGGGGCGCCCAAATATCCCATGGGCACCCATCCTTGGTTTCTCATTTGTAAAGCCATCTCTTTTTCATTTCGTTGGGCGTGCATGCCTTCGTCGAACCCAACTTCACCAAAAATGTGTTTCTTCGGTGGAGCGCCCATGTCTTTGTGTGGCGCCCACCCAACCAACTCGTCGGTCAAGTCACCAACCTCTCTCACAAGTCCATCTTGGTGAATTATTACCTGGAACGACATTGTGTGCCCAACTAACCGAACTTCACTCGTGAAATAATCGAACATTCATTGACTCATTCGAATCTCAAATCTTAGCTCACGGAGGGAGCTCACACACTCCAATCTAAGCCCGGGTTATGAAAATATCTTTTCCTTAGGGATTATCACTAACATAATGTACCATATGGGGTACTGATAGTACATCAAAATTAATATTGTTCATTTAAAATAGGTGCAATTAATCATTCAACCAGTTTATATTGTTCATTTAAAATGAAGACCCTATGGCAATAAAATAGGCGCAACCACTCATTCAACCGTTTATAAATTATTACTTGTCTTATTGCATGAAGCCCTAAGAAGCATGCATGTTAGACCTGGTGGTAATAAAATAGGCGCAGTTAGTCATTCAACCCATTTATAAATTCCTATCTATCTTATTGCATGAAACCTAAGATGCATATTACATGAATGTTTAATCATGGCACATGGTAGGACCATATGTGACATGTTAAGCTTAAAACTATTCCCGCTTGTAGAAAAAAAATTTAGTTGGTAAATTGTAATTCATAGACAATAAAATTATCTCAATCGTTTATTTTTTGATTTAGTATAGTTTCAACAACGTTCAACATTTGCATAAAACCAATATTCTCTTATTTCCCAGACAATTTAAAGGAATGGATTAGATCAGACACCCTTCTCTCTTTCGAAGTTGGCATGGAGGGTTTATTGGGAGAGCCATAGATTATAGATTTCATTCATGGGATTGATAAAGAATTTTCTCTGCAAAATCTCATTGTATAAGAGATCAGTCACCATTAACATTCATCAATGGATAAATATCTTCCATCTCGTAGATCGAGAAGGTTGTTTGGATATTTCATCAACCGTGAGGAATTTATAAGGGAACAAGAGTAAATGAAAATGGTCAATCCTTGAATTTTTCTTATGAAATTTTGAATATTTGATTAATTTATATGCTAAGTTATGGCCTAGATTTTTGCTAAGTTTTGCTATCCGTGGACTTGATCATCCAAATTGGGTGTGAGTGTGGAGATACTTCTTGAGTTATGGGACCCTCATATGATCGATTGATATTTCACTTGGTTAATTCGTCCAGACCATGTTAGTAAAAATCTATGTGGGTTGTAATTCAATATTTGCACTTTATATGAATGCTCAATTTCTCCTCCATGTATAATACAAATTGTTTTTTCACATGTTGTATTAGTTAAGCCATGGCCTTTTATTAATTCAAAAATGCACATGTTGTATGAGTTAATCCATGTGCATATATGGAAGCACTTATGTAAATGCACATATTATATGGAAGTGCTTCCATATATGTGCATTTACGGAAGCATTTCCATAAATCCACACATTATACATAAGTGTTTCCAGAAATTTGTATTTACGGGAATTTGTTCCATAAATGTACATAATATATTGAAGTGCTTACATGAATTGTTTTTGTAAATGAAAATATACGAAAGTTCTTCTATATATGCACATTTACGAAATCCTTTCTGTAAAATATGTGCATTTATGGAAAGTTCTTATGTAAATGTGCATACATGCAATGGATTTTGTATATGCGCATATCCATAAAGAAATTTTGTAAATTCACATATATAGAATAGTTTATGTATATGCACATATACGACATATACATAAATAACTTTCATAAATGCACATATATGGAAGTGCTTCTGTATCATATGTGCATTTATAGAAGCACTTCTGTATATGCATATTTATGAAAATCAATTTTGTATATGCATATTTATGGAAATCACTTCTGTAAATGCGCATATATGGAAAGGCTTTTGTATATGCACATATATGGAAGAAATTTTGTATATGTGCATTTACATAAGTGTTTTTCGTATATGCGTAGATACAAAATCGCTTCCGTAAATGTGCATATTATACTAAAACACTTCTGTAAATGCACATATATGGATGTACTTATGTAATTTCACATTTACAGAAGCACTTTCCATATATGTGCATATATGAAATCCCTTCCCTATATGTACATTTATAAAAGTGTTTCCATATAATATGTGCAAATACGGAAGCGCTTCCATATCTGCGAATTTATGGAAGCGCT
Source organism: Picea sitchensis (assembly GCA_010110895.2). Classification (NCBI taxonomy): domain Eukaryota; kingdom Viridiplantae; phylum Streptophyta; class Pinopsida; order Pinales; family Pinaceae; genus Picea; species Picea sitchensis. The sequence goes on along the minus strand of SNQJ01S0022858.1, from coordinate 94,290 downwards.
TCCATATGCACATTTAAGAAAGTGCTTCCATATGATGTGCGCAATTACGAAAGAGATTCCACAAATGTTGATTTACAAAAGTGATTTCATATAATATGCACATTTACATAAGTGCTTTAGTAAATGTGCATATATGGAAGTCCTTACGTATAATATGTACATTTAGGAAAGTTCTTTCATATGTGCGCATTTATGAAAGAGCTTCCATAAATTAGTTTATATGTAAAGTGCTTTTGTATATCCGCATTTACAGAAGCTATTTCTGTAATGCGCATATAGGGAAGCACTTTCATATATTCACATATACATAAATCACTTCTATAAATCTGCATTTACGGAAGAGGATCTGTATATGCACATTTACAGAAGTTATTTTGTACATGCACTTATGTAAATGCACTTCTCTATATGCGTATATACATAAAAAATTATGTATATGCGCATATACGAAAAGTTCTTCCATAAAGTTATCCATTCACAAACCCAAAATAGTGCCATCCAAAACCCAAAATAGATGGGAAAGAATGATTTATTCTATTCACAATTGGGATTTTGTGGAGACAAAAGGCATGTAGTATTCACATTTATTAATGATAATCAATTCCACTATCTTTGGGATTTAGTGCTAATGAAATACATTTAGTGTTATCTCTAAAGACATTCGATAAAATTGGAAAGATAAAGGGAATATTAGCATGGCCCCTGCACAAGGATGACACATTTGGTAATGATAATAAATTTCATCACCTTTGGAATTTAGTGATCTTAAAATGATAGAAGGTGATGACTCTTCTTAGTGATTGATCGGTTCTTTTTTTATTTTATTTGAAGCAATATCAATATTAATCTTTCATTTTTGGTAGGGATTTAACCTCCCTAAGGTGATGAATCTTCTCATGTCATCCGTATATGCGCATATATGAACGACACTTGTACGAAAGGTGCATATGCAGAAGAAATTTGCGGTAATCCAAATGCATCTTTCGTATATGCGTGCTTCCATATATGCACTTTTAAGGAATTTTTTGTCCAAAAATGTGCATATATGGAAGCACACCCTAGGAAAAATCACATTGGTAGGATGAAATGGTGTCAGTCTTGTAAAACAAAGAACTATTTTTAGGAGAAAATAAAGGCTTGCAACCCTTTGAAAGTGATTGGCATCCAATAAGAACACTTCCATAATGGCGTCTTCCATATATACACGCTTTCGTATATGTGCATATACGGAAGTTGGCCACTTCCATAATGACGTCTTCCGTATATGCACATATACGGATGACACATATAAATGCGCGTATAAATGTGCATTTATGGGAGAAAACTTCCTTAAATGCACATATATGGAAGCACATGTATACGAAAGCATGCATATACGAAAGCCTGCATATACAGAAGATGTCATTATGGAAGTGGCCAACTTTCGTATATGCGTCGTCTATATATGCACATTTATGGAAGTCATTATCTATATATGTGTCATCTGTATATGCACAGATACAAAAGCGCATATACTGAAGGTGCATATATTTATGATGCATATATGTGCATTTGCGGAAGTGGCCATCTTCCGTATATGTGGATTTACGGAAGCCATCGTTTGTATACGCATCATCCATAGATGTGCATATACTGAAGTGTGCATATACAGAAGGTGCATATATGAAATAAATGTACGGTAATCCAAATGCATCTTCCGTATATGCGTGCTTCCATATATGCGCATTTAAGGAAGTTGTTGTCCATAAATGCACATTTATACACGTATTTATATGTGTCATCCATATATGTACATATACGAAATCATGTATATACAGAAGACACCATTATGGAATTGGTCAGCGTCCATATAAGCATCATTCATATATGCGCATTTACGGAAGTCATCTTCTGTATATGCGCACATACAGACGACGCATATACGAAAGAAATTTACGGTAATCCAAATGCATCTTTTGTATATGCTTGCTTCCAGATATGCGCACTTAAGGAAGTTATTGTCCGTAAATGCACAATTATATGCGAATTTATATGTGTCATTCGTATATGCACATATATGGAAGCGCTCATATATGGAAGATGCGATTATGGAAGTGGCCATCTTCTGTATATGCGTCGTCCGTATATGCACATTTATGGAAATCGTTGTTCGTATATGCATCGCCCGTATATGTGCATATACAGAAGCGTGCATATATAGACTATGCATATACGGACGACGCATATACAGAAGGTGCATATACGGAAGAAATTTATAGTAATCCAAATGCATCTTCCATATATGTGTGCTTCCATATATAATAATATTACCAACTTAATGAGAACTTTGTCGAGTTCTCATTTTATCAAGGGTCGCAGTTTTTACCTCATTTTTAAAAATGGTGCTACCGGTAGCACCCCCCTCCCTTTTTAGGTGGTATTTTGATATTTTAAATTTTTCGATCCATAATATTTCCACAATATTTTTTTTCATTCTTATTTTTCATCTATTTTCAATTTCTTTAAATATTTTTTAATTTTTTTTCAACGGTGTTTTTAGTCATTTTTCCATACTTCTTTCAATCTTAAAAATATTTTTTACCACTTACTTTTTTGAAATTAAGATTTTTCATATAATTGTGTCTCAATTAATTTATAGTTCCATACTTTTAAAATATAGTGGAAAACATCATTTTTAACAAATTGTTTACCTTTACTTCAATACATAAAAAATAATTGTAATTAAATAACAATATTTTTGAATATTTAACAAAAAAAAATATAATTTTATTTTATTTTTATAAATTAAAAACTAAAAAAACCAAAGAAAATAAAACAATTGAAATTAATAAAAAAAAATAAAAATTTAAAAGCATATATATATAT
>SNQJ01S0022858.1:52028-66680 GCA_010110895.2 Picea sitchensis | reverse complement strand
TTGATTATTTCTCATATATTGTGCATGGTGTATTGTGGTGTATTGGTGTAACTCTTATACTATTGTTCATTGCTCATTGGATATAATTGAATGGTTTAAGGATAAGTTGAAAAAGGTTTTTAAATTGTACTTGATACTGATTCACCCCCCTCTCAGTATCAACAGTCCCTAATTCTCGACGCTCTTGGACAATTGAGTGATTATTTTCCAATGTCTCCTCATTCTGTGCCAACTCTTATTGTATTTGAGTCATCATCTCAATGAGCCTATCCTCTTTCTATATTTATAATTGAATAACATTCTCTCTCAAGTTTACGATATGAACTGTGTTCTTGTCCTGATATACCATGACCAAAATTCTTCTCTATATCCTCCATATTCTTGTTGAAAATATGGACCTACTCCTTCAATTGTTTTTTCTCTTATCAAAGATTGGCATTGTTGGACCTTAAGTATTCCAACCTCTCTCTATTTTATTTCACATGTTGAGTCTATTCTAACTTAAAAGTAAAAAATACTACATCATGGTCAAGGATTTAATTTCTCTAATACCTTATGATTTATAAATGAGGAACTTATATCCCACTCAATTCACCAACATGCATCCCTTTGCATAATTATGTTTATGGTGACTCTCTTTGAAAATTACAAAGGAGTCTATCTATAGAAACGACACTAGGTTTTTCTTCCTCTATAAAGCATAATGATATCTCTTCTCTACCTAGTTTCAACTTCTTCTCCTAGTCGTAACATGCACACAACACCAACTGGAAACACAATATCAATCCAATCATAACAAAAACTTCTTTGCAAATATTTTGGATCTAGTGACCAGATATGAATGCTATGTGAGTTCCCTAGTATCAGTGTAACATCTACCATTTTGATGGTTGTAAGGCCCTCTCTTGGGCAAAACATGTATGCAATAAACTTGATTAAAATGGAATGGCAAGTGAACCTTGGTTTCCAATGTGTTATTCTAATGAAGATATCTAACTCTATTGTATGTTTGATCTCCAAGAATTTTGTGCACAATGGAATTATGAGTTCAAATTCTATGCTCCTTTCTCTTAAATGGCATGTAAGGATGGAATGTTAGTTGGATTCAAGATTGGTTTTTTCTCTGAGATTCCAATGCTAATGCATAGGGAAAACTCAAGTGGATTGTGCTTCAATTTCCAGGAAGGCAATATGTACACTACTATTGCCTCCACATATTTTCTTACATCAAAGAAGATTCTAGCTAACAATTTAGATCATATTAACCTACACCAACACCACAACAACCTATGACCTTCACGGATAATAAATATGCATAGTAGGATATTTAAAATGTGTAAGAATACTTTAAATTGTATATCTTTAATTTATGTTTTTGATTTATAAGTATACCCAGGATATGGATGTTATACAAGTCAAAATTAAATCCCTCATCAACAATACAACCCTCAATCTTGAATTACAACAGTAATTTCAAGTCGTTGCTTCGTGTTCCAAACAACTATGCATGTCTACAACACTACTTCTATTACACGTGATTTTGGACATCTTGGCGATGTATTAACAATGGTGTACTTAGGCTCCCAACAAGAACTTTCTCCTGAGAAAAGTGGCATTTATCTCCTTCCAGAAAACATATTTTAAAAGTGAGTTCGCAGGCTAAATATGGCCTAGGGTGCGAGAATGGCCCATTCTCGCAGGCCACCTTCATCTAGGGTGAAAACTTCTTGCAGGTTGCTCTATACATAGGGTGCGAACTTGTTTTTAAGCTTGGAAAAGAGATGAAGTCTCGAGGGTTGTAGAAGGGAATCTTCTAGAAAATGGGTTGGCATTCGTATGGTTGTCATTTTACCGGTTTCCCTGATTTGGTGGGATCATTCTCATCCATGTAACCATCTCACCCTCTCCTATATATTGAAAGGATTCTCATGGAAAAGGTTAAGCAAGATTATTTGAAGAATTGGTGAAGGAATTGTGTGAAGAACCCTGCTTGAACAAAAGCTTGGAGAATCTAGTAGGTCTATCAAGAGGAATTGGATCATCTTCAGGCAAGGATAGAGCAAGTGTGTGTGTTGGAACCAAGAATCATCGAAAGGAAGCTTGCGACATCAAGGCGATCAAGTTGTTTCTTCAACTTTCAATTAATATGATACAACGACATGTCCTTTTCCCACAAAGTCATTCTTACTATATTGTGTAATTCCTTGATCATACACATAAGTTGACGATTGAATATATTTTTCTATCTTCACTTTGGCTGGTTTGTGTTGTCTTGGTCTTAACCTCACGAGAGCACCGGAGTGAAGCGAGAGAAACATAGACCTAAGGAAGCGATACAAAGGTATGTCACTTGTTCCTCCTTACTAGCTAATTCAATGGTCGTAACTTAGGGAAAGAGTCATGTCATGTCCTGTTTTGTTCTAGATCTAGGTGGATCTAGGGAGATCTGTTAGTGTCCGCACCTACCGATTAGTCCGATAACAAAATTGGCGACTCTACTGGGGATGCAACCCATTTGTTAGTGGTTTTTGGTGTTTTTCCTTGGCCATTTTCTCTTTCCTTACCTTTCTTCATTTCTATCAATTTCTGAGTCTTCAAGAAACTCTGATAGACTCTCTGGGTCCAGAATTCCCTTCAAAAGTTTTGTCTTTTTCCAAAAATTTTCCTAGTTTTAGGCCTTCTCGCACTGAACCCCTCTGTGGCCTGCGAGAACCCCTTATGTTCGCACTCTACCTTTCAGTCCAGTGCAAGATTTTCACACCCTGCTTAAAGCTAGCCTGCGAGAATGATCCATTCTCGCACTATACATCACTGATAGCCTGTGAACCCTTTTTAAATTTTTTTGGATTTAAGGCTTTTGTATGCTCAGATGCCCATATCTGTATAGGTGTCTGATAAGAACTTCTTGTGCCACTAGTTGATTGTTTCTTGACTTCAGATTTTGTGCACGATCAATCTTCGGAAATCAAAGGCTCTTCTTGTCCATATTTTTCTGAACTCTTATCTCTCGACTTTTCTTAACAAGGATATAATCTCTGATCCTGGAATTTGAGTACTTGTTTGGTTAGGAGATAGTGATCGGTTTGAAAGTTGGGATTGTTTGTCTTTCTCATTTGCTCGTTACTTGGAAAATCATTATTCTCATGCAATTGAAAACACTAGTCTTGTCTTCTTGTCATTTTTGTCTCCATTGAAAGATTTGTTTGAGTTTTGTTTATTGCTTATTCGTTAGTTATTGGTTTTCCTTAGTTTCACCACCATGGTGTGGTTCTTTTTGAAAAGTAAAAAAAAAATTCTTTTTAAAAGCATTTTCATTTTACAAATATTGGAAATCAATTGTTGAAATAGAACAAATAGAGAATTGTCATTGTTATGTGATTCGTTGAGATTGCATTTTAAAGAAGATCGTATATCGTAGTTCAAGATTGTTCTAGAACACTTCTCTTTCCCTCCTGTACATAGGATTCATCGAACAAAAATTGATATATTTCATTCCTATCTATGCATTGTTGGGTCAGAGTCTCACACGGTTTCATCTCTGTTTCCTTTGAGTAACAACAACCCTTAAAAACATTGCACAATTTTAAAAATTTAACTAGTAACTCATTTCTAGGACTCTATTACACCAACAGTTAGCTAGGCTAGAGATTTGAAATAGGCAGAGAGATACATTCTCCAAAGCACAAAACATGCAATAGCATCTTGTGTTAAAGAGTGTCAAATTTCATTTACAACATTTTGTCCTAGGAATCCCTTCTCACACAAGGGTCAAACCTGAGGTCACATTGATATTGACAGAGTTACTCACCCTGCTTTGTTGATATCAGTGTAGAGATTGCACGTATTACGAGGGTCACTTGGAGGTATACCCACAATGATGAGTGGAAGCCTCTCGAGTTGATTTTGGGCTAGATACCCTACCCTTGCATGTGGATTGGACTGTCGACTATCCCCCCAGGCTTTATTTTTGTCGGTGGTAACCTTAGTGGCCTATATTCTTAGGGTCTTACACAAGGTGACTGTGAAGGGGCAAGTCTTCATGGTACCTGGAATCGACGTTGGCCAAACTCACTCGGGCTCCCTGGAGGGTATACCCACGATTACGTGTGGGAGCTTGCACCAAGGTGTAAGTCCGTTAAGCAGGTCGTCAACGTAACTTTTCCACCCTCACCCAACCTCTTCTAGTCTCGTTGTTGCGACGTTGGATTTCATCACCAACTAGTAACATCGGAATTAGAAGGTCTTGTTTGCTTGGTGTTGTTTCATAGATTTTTTACTAGCGCATGTTGTTTGTTTACCCAAGTTGACTATAGGATTTTCTTCGTAAGTTTGTAACTTGTTCACAATAGACCCTCCATGTCGTTCACGTAGAATGCAGGGCTTACCTCCAAAAAATCTGGAAGGTTCTCAACCCTTGCCTACAAGCTCACCAGAGGGCTCTCCTCAACAGAGTGAAGTCTAAGATGTCACCACTCCACAAGTGGAAAGAACTGACTCTCTAGAACGGTTCTGAATTACCAATTCTCGAGAAGAATTTCGACTTCACCTTGATTCTGAGAGACGTATCATGCAAGTGAATTCTTCCGGAGACTTAGGTTATTTGTCTTCTGGATCATCGACTAGACCTTTTCCAGGACCTGAGGGCCAAGATCCTTTTTGGACTACTGGAGTTTTTAGACGGGATCTCTTTGGTTCAGGAGCAGGTGTTGAAATCATCATCTCACCTGTGTTCCATGAAACCTCTGACCCAGACGCAATACATTTTACTACTGCTTATTATTTTCTTGGTACAGAAGCTCTGCAAGCTAACCACATCTTGACCATCCCTTTAGAAATGGTCCATTACACAGATACTATGAGTATTCACACCGGGATTACAGTGGCTAGTCAAGCCCTCATTGGCACACTACTCTCGCCCAGTGTCACCCCGACACTTCCACCCGGATACCATGCATTGAACGCTTCTATTCCCACTCCTACATAAACCCCATCCGGAAATCCTGGTGGTCCCTCCTCTTCTGGGCACTCCCCTCCCGGTTTCATTATGACACTTCCTCAACCCCCTTTCGGAGGACCTTTTCCATCCTTTATCGGTGGCACCAATCCTAGTAGCACCATTCCGTCATTCACACCAAATTACCAAATTCCTGTTGGTGGACAATTTCACCAAGGAGGTTTGAATCAACCCCACCTTATAGGGAAAATTCCTATTGGAACCCAAATCCCAATTGGATCACAACCCCCAATTGGAACTCAAACCCCGATTGGAGGACAACCCCCACCGACCCCACCCTACGGACAAAACATACCTCTGTCCTTGGCCCAGTATTGAAACCATCTAATACAACATAATCCCCAATCGACTGGGGGGAAACAACTTCCAGCTACATCCATTATACCCCCTAGTATAGGCCAACCATATCTAGGTACATTCAATCATGTTTGGGGCTCGAATGCTCAAACTCACGTCCTTGTTCAAGGATACAATCCCATGAGCTACTTTCCTCCATAACAACCATCGAATCTGCCTGGGTCTTCACATTATATGCAGACTGCTTATGGCCCCATTGGTTTGCCGACGAGACTCCCTCCCCAAAGCCACTAGTACCTACATGTGAGTAGACAGTTACCCTTCTTGGCCACTTTGGACCTCCCAGATCTGTCGAGGATTTTAAATGATCGAATCTGTCACTCTCCCCAATGGCCTGCTATACCATCCAAGCTACCATATGACATCCCTAAATTCGATGGCAAAGTGAGAGAGGACCCGAACAATCACGTCATGAATTTTCACCTCTGGTGCTCATCCAACTCCTTGATGGATGACTCTATATGTTTACATCTTTTTCAACGAACTCTCACAGGTTCTACTGCGAAGTGGTATGTAGAATTACCACAAGGTTTCTTCGCCAACTTCAACACCCTAGCTATGGATTTCCTCACCCACTACCAATTACTGATCCATTATGAAACGAGGATCAAGATTTTGAGTTCTTTCAAACAAAACAAAGCCAATCATATATCTGATCACATTCATGAGTGGCGATGGAGACAACGTCTCATCAAACTCAAACTTCCGGATCAGTTGCTGGTAGAGTGGTTCACAAAATAATTTGTGAACGACATCGGTCATGACATCGCCATGGGTGGAGTTGTCATGGAAGAACATGCCATAAGTCGTGCTCAATACCTTGAACTCCTTTACTCATAAACGGGTACTCTTTACAACTTGCTCCCTGATGCACCTTGTCCTTCCACTTCCACCACTTCAACTACTCCAACTTCTTCTCATGCAGCCAATGGTGTGATTGGCACTTTCCATGCCTAACCACATTTTGCCTCAAGAAACAACCCCAAACCCGCTTCTTCTAATGTTGAAAATTCTCCGTCTCCTACCCCTCCCACCGACAAGACTTCTAAGGTAAATGTTGTTCAATCTACCCCAGCCGGTAAAAACAAATCCAGAAAAGGAAAGGGTAAGAATAAGGAGGACAAAAATACTTCGCAAGCAGAGAGAACCAAAACTCCACCTTTTGATGATAGGGATAAACACAAACCTCGATACCCTTGTCTTATCTGTGGTGATGATCACTACACGAAGGATTGTCCATGACGCACCGAGGTTACTAAGTTCCTTCAAGGGGCCCCGAAACCACCCACTTCAGCCGTTTTGTCCCAACCCTTCCCCTCTCAACAAAAGGCCCAATTGGTCATTCATGACCAACCTTCCCCTTCCACTACATCCTATGTGTTAATGTGTACTGGCGATCCAAAGAAGAATGAAATTTCACTTACCACTCAAGCCAAAGATTATTCTCCCTCCAAAGAGAAGGTTGATGATATACTTCCTTCATTGGTTCAACCATCTCCCACGACTCCACCTACCAATGGTCCTCTTCATATCGAATGATTGAGCCTTGACACAGTTCTTTTCTCCCCTCCAAAGGGCGTCGTTTGGAAATCATCTTTAAATCCTCATGCTCGTGATGCCCAGAACTACAACATTGTTGAAGATCTGGCCCAAGCACCTTTCGTGATGTCAGCCCTTGAAGTACTTCAAAGTTGTCCCACACAACGAAAGGCACTGTTGAAAGCTATCGGTGGAATCAACCCAACGGATTCGAATTTAATAATTTTTGACTTGGAAGATCACATTCCAAGGTTACCCCCTCAACTTGCATTCCAAATACAAGTGATTGTCTCCGACAAAAACATTTGTAGAACCATCATCGACGAGGGTACCTCGACGTGTGTCATGTTTGTTACTTAATAGAAAGACATCGGCTCTCCATATTTGAATGAAGCCCATAACACACTCAAAGCCTTCAATGGCTCTGGTTTTAAGGCTTACGGTGTCCTTCCTTCATTGCCAATCACGCTAGAAGGCAAAATGGTCCAAGTCGAAGTGGAAGTCTTTGACGCTCCTCTCGATTAAAATCTTCTGCTTGGTTGTAGCTAGATCGATTCCATGTGTGCAGTTGTGTCGACTCTTTTTCGTGTAGTACATTTCCCACATCAAGGAAAGGTAATTACCATCGACCAATTATCCTTCTTTAACTCGGATACGCGTACTAGCAACATACCGTTCATCGCCAAAACCCCACCAGGTTACGAGAACGTCGGTGTAGGTATTCTCAAAGACTCTTCGTTAATGGGTACCTTTCCCATTCCACGTCCCAATGTTCCACACTCGTCTATTGCTTGAATCAACATGATCTCCACCTCGATTCACAAAACCACTACGTCTCACAACCCATGGATGGTACCCCACCCCAACAATCATCTTCGTTACGACGACGAAATGCCTTTAAGTCCGGTTGAATCCGCCTATCGGTCCATTCAATCAGCAACCCCTTCTACCCCCTCTCTTGGTGATTTGTCTCCAGATCCTTTCCGCGTCATTTTCCCCATGGACGAGATGACCATGTCTGTCATGGAAGACACCCCTTGGAATGATGGACATCACTATTCCATCCTCTTCCTGGAACAACACACCCTTGAGAGCTACCAACGAAACTCGACCCCGTCGACCATTGTCGTCATTTACACTATTCCCGAGTCCACACACGATGTGTTTTCCGAAGGGAACTTAAGAAATATCTCACCCACTATTCCCCTTGAAATATCCACCAAACCTGGAATTCTAAAAAATGTGCATATCGAAGCTTCGTGTTCCCTTGATGAAATCGTCACCTACAAATTGCTTTTCAAAGAATTTTGTGACGTCTTCGCCTGGAGCTATGAAGAAATGTGGGGTATCAACCCCGACATTGTGATACATGAGATTAAGACATACCCTAACGCTAAACCCTTCCGGCAATGCCTTCGTCCAGTTCACCCACGTAAAGCGGTTGCTATCAAGATTGAAGTCGAGAAACTTCTCAAAGCTGGCTTTATTTACCCGGTGGCCCTCACTGACTGGGTTTTCAATATTGTCCCGATCGACAAGAAACAAGGCACTATCTGTGTATGCATTGATTATAGGGATATCAAAAAAACTTGTCCTAAAGACAACTTTCCTACCCCCTTCGTCGATCAGATTGTCGACGATTGTGCCTAAAGTGAAATATTCTCTTTGATGGATGGTTTCTCCAGATATAATCAAATCAATATTGTTCCCGAGGATCAACACAAAACCGCTTTCATTTGTCCTTAGGGAACTTTCGCCTATCAGAAACTTCCTTTCGATCTAAAGAACACTGGCGCAACTTTTCAACGCGCTATGTCTTATTCCTTCCATGATATCAAGCACATCATGAAACCATATCTTGATGACTTACCCACTCATTCCATGTGCTGATCCGATCATCCAATCCACCTCCAAGCCATTTTCATCCGCTGTCGGTTTTACCATATATGCTTGAATCCTCACAAATGCATTTTCTGTGTGGAATCCGGCTAACTTCTAGGCTTTATCATTTCATGTCAAGGGATCAGGGTCGACCCTTTAAAGGTCAAGGTGATTCTCAATCTCCCTCCTCCTTCTACACTTCACTAGTTACAAAGTTTGCAAGGGAAAGCAAACTTTCTTTGTCGTTTCATATTGAACTATGCCAAGATAACTCTTGGATTTACGTGACTCCTCAAAAAGGGGTCTGAGTTCGTATGGGATACCATCACAAACAAAGCCTTTGAAACTTTGAAACTATCCCTGACACATGCTCCACTTCTCTTCCCCCCCGATTACAGTCGGGATTATTTCCTCTACCTCGTAGCCTCGGATTACACCATCGCTATGGTTCTCGTCCAAGAGGATGATTCTCATGACAAACATGTTATCTATTACTTGAGTCGAAGTCCAACACCTACCGAAACCAAGTATTTACATGTCAAAAAATTGGCCTTGGCAGCCATCCAAGCAGTTCAATGTTTCTGGCACTATATCCTCTCTCACAAGACTACGGTAATTTCTAAATGCAACCCTATGCAACACATTCTCACGCGTCAATTGCTAGGGAGAAAATACTCCAAATGGATCGTGATACTCTAGGAGTTTGACTTGGAATTTGAACGAGCTAAGTCCAAGAAGTCCTTAGTGTTTACCAAGTTGATATGCGACTTTCCCTACTCTGAAACGGAAAATGTAGTAGCCGATTCATTACCTAATGAATCCCTTTTCCTAGTTAGTTATGATAATATTTGGTACAGTGATATCATCATATATCTCCAAACCCAGACTTTCTAACCCAATTTGTCCAGTACTGATCGACGTCGAATACGCTACCAAGCCCGTCAATATATTATCCTCGGGGATACTCTTTATTGCCGTGGGATTGACTCAGTTTTTCAACGCTGCCTCACGTTCGACAAAGCCAAGAAAGCCTTAAATGACTGCCATTCTGGAGCTTGTGGTGGTCATATGTTAGGGTATGCTACTGCCCAGAAGATCTTACGAGCAAGTTATTTTTGGCCTTCCTTATTTAACAATTGCATAATCGTCGTCCAAAAATGCCACGCTTGCCAAACCTATAATCATAAGATACAATCACATCCTGCTCCTCTTCACCCTGTGGTCTCCGTTAGTCCCTTTGCGAAATGGGGTATTGATTTCATGACATGTCACCCCCACTCGGCCGGGGGGCATGGATACATTATTGTAGCCGTAGATTATTTTACGAAATGGGTCGAGGTGATGTCGACATTTGACAATACTGGAAAGACCGTAGCATTATTCATTTTCAATCACATCATAGCTCATTTTGGTGTTCCTCAGGCTATCATCACTGATCATGGTAGCCACTTCAGAAACTTCATGATGTGCGAACTCACTGAAAAGTTGGGTCTTCGCCATGAAAACTCAACACCCTAATACCCACAAGCCAACGGCCAAGTCAAAGCAATTAATAAAGTTCTCATAACCATTCTTCGACGAATGATAGGGATTCACAAAACAAGTTGGCACACAATGTTGTTTTCAGCATTGTGGGCTTACAGGACATCCGTTAAGTCCACTATTGGGTTTACACCTTTCCGGTTAATCTATGGTCTAGAAGCCATCCTCTCGATTGAATGCGAGATACCCTCTTTAAAACTAGTCGTCGAACTCCTACCAAACACTTTTGCAGAATAAGAACATCTGTTGTATCTCATGAAATTAGACGAAACTCGACGTGACGCTACCCTAGTCATAGAATCCTAGAAGAAACATGTCAAGGCCCAATACGACAAACATGTCAAGCCCCGTGTTTTCTCCGAAGAGGATCCGGTTCTCCTTTACGAACAAGATCGATATATGTTAGGAGATGGAAAATTCGAAGCCATGTGGCAAGCTCCTTATATCATTAGACGAATTTTGGAGAAAGGATCCTATGAGTTATTAGATTACAATGGTATCCCTTTGAGTGAACCCAAAAATGGGTTGTACTTAAATAAGTACTATGCATAAGATTACCTGTGCACGAGTACTTGTATTTTATTTTATCATACTTCTTGTGTCTTACTGTAGTTTGCTTTTTTTGTTATCTGGTCTCTACCCTTATGATACATTGTGTTTGGTTTCCAAATGTTAGAGTCTTCACTACCCCACATTGGCTTCACTGATGGTGCTAGTCATAGTACTCAGAACCTTGCTTCTGTTGCATGGGCAATTTACGCCCCTACAAACGAACTTATCACTCTACGAGGGGTGTGCCTCGACCGTGTGACCAACAATATTATAGAGTATAGCGTCGTTATCGAATTGTTGATTGATGCTATCTCCCTTGGTATCCGTCACTTGGTTGTGCGACTCAATTCACAACTCGTAGTACTACAGTTAAGTAATGTCTATGCTATTCGAAGTCCTACTTTGTTATGGGTATATTTGCAAATTCACCTCTTGGAACATTATTTTGATTATATTGAGTATCAACATATTCCTAGATGTCTAAATAAATTAACTGATGCATAAGCTAACTATGTATTAGATAGACATTTGGGTCATTTATAAATCAATCACATCACAAGTATCACACAACACAAGATAAGACGGTAGAAGTCGTATGTATATATAACGATCAAAAAGTTTTTTACAAAAAGTTTTGTCCAAGGACCAAAATTTCAAAATATGAAGCTCATAGCTTCTACAAAGTAATGTCTTGGATGATGTTCATGGTAACACATGACCGCCTGGGCAACCCTACAAAGCAGTCAACCAACAGACTCTGACACGCCCACCGTATGACGCTGATAACATCGTGGGACCTCTCCAAGAGGCATGTCCGGAATGTCTGTAGTCAAACCCTTTAAGTTTTGTTCCACTACCTCATAATCTTCAGCATCCCATCGTGGCACACTAGAGCTACCTCTCCTCGTCGCTGAATAGGAGAAGTACTCGGAGGTCGATAAGGGCCCACGTCTGTGTCATCAAAAAAGAATTTTTGTAATTAGATCTTGGACAAACATAAAAACATTTGCATATGATAAAATTCACAAAAACATTTAAAAAGTAAAAAATATGTACTTCTTATCGAGATCTCCCCACTAAGCGCCCTCGGGCAGGGCCAAGTCTGGATCCCCTCGGAATTCCAACCCGACATAGGCATAATCATCGACCATCAACATCTGTGGTCACAACTAGTCAAAGAAGGAATCATTGTATTTGATGATTGGTCCAGCCACATGTCGGGCCATGAGGTTACACCACCTCAACATCCTCGGATCCTTTGGAGCCGGTAAACTCCACTCAACTTGCAACCTCAACAAGGGCACCCTCTCAAGAAAGAAGGACACCAACAATGACCCTTACCCAAATTGCTTCAGGTTTCCTCTTCTGCATTTAGTCAACTGCCTCTTCATGCTACGAAGGACTGCATCTGGCCAGTTAAAGACCTGAGGCTCAACACACTCTATGGCGTATTGAAAGTAGCTCTGGAGAGCCATGTGTGGAGCAATTCTCCCAGCCATACGAGTAATGGTGAACAAAATAGTGTGAAGGGTCAAATCCTGGACCTCCCAAATGGCCACTTTTCCTTTGCTCCTTTCCACCTCTGGAACATAGTACTAACGACAGTATTCACTCATAGGTAGCCCACTACCTCAACTACCAGTCAAGCTAGCATGGTGCCCATGCCGTGACAGTCCTGTCAGGAAATAAACGTCCTCGATATCCAAGGACAATGTATGGACCACTACGTGGAATACTTGTTGGTCCACGTCCCACATATGAACGAGGTACTCCAACAGCCTGACTTGGGCCCTCATACCCGGGATCCAAAAGAATTTCAGGAGACCACAGTCTCTCAAAGAGGCAACGGTGTTCAGGTTATTCCCAGAAATAGCATCATCTTCTTCATGCTCTCTTTCATGCCATTCCATAACCATGGTGATAACCAAATGCCTGCACAAGAACCATAAGAAGAAGGTCAACAATTCTCTTCAACCATTGGTACATTTTTCATTGGGCAAACATCAAACAAAATTTTCACTTTGTGGTTCTCGCAAGTGCTCCTTTGGCACAGCACGAGGTTCTCGCAGGTGTCTTTGGGGCCACTTGAGAGAATGATGAATTATCGTAGGTCCCGTGTGGCTAGCCTGCGAGAATGCCTGAGCACAAATTTGAGCCCTAAAACAAGCTCAAAAACTTGAATTTTACCAATGAAAATGAAAAATTGAACCATGAAAAGATAAAAGACAAGGAGCTTACCTGACTACCGGAGATGGTTTGCCAAATGGTTGCTCGTACGTTCCTCAATCGAGCGTCGAAATTAAAGGGAAAAAGAGGGGTTTTGGGTAAAATCTTGGAAAAGTTACAATGACTATGGTAAAAAGAACTTTTACCCACTTATATTTACTTTTTACCATTTTGGTTGGTTTTTATAATTGTTTTATTTATTAAACCTAATGCCTAATACCCCTATGAGTGCAAATTTTTGTAGACATAATGACTTCGATGTCCATATACAAGGATATGGATTTTTTTCCCTTTTTCATCGCATGATTGAATTTTTTTTATGGTTTTTTGCACAAAACCTCGAGCTTGGTCTTTGTCCGTTCTCACGCTCGAAAATACATGAGAACATAATTGAGCACACTTTTATCACTTTTTCAAGCTCAACAAGGTTATACGAAAAAGGACCCCCCCCCTAGAGTTCTCTTTAATCTCTTTTCAGACTCTCTAAAGATGAAAAGATTGCCGAGCGATCTTGCTATTTTCACGCTCGTTAAAGTATTTGAAGAAAGCATCTGTTGGGCGATAATTTATCTCTTTTTCAGTCTCATCAGACTATTTTACAAAAAAGGAACTGAGAGAGATATCTTTTGAGTGTTTTTCCAGACTCTATAACCATGAAAAATCTTCGAGTTTTCTATCTTTGGACTCGTTAAACAAACATCGAAAGACCTGTAATGGGACCGAACCACTCCTTCCTAGGGTTTGTTAAACATACTCCGAAGGACTCATCCAAAGGATGAACTTACATCAATAAGCATATGTTATCCTCCTTAAGCTTGCGTAAAAATAAAGAGGTACTCGCCAGAAATGGTGGGGGAAAATTTGGGAAAGGGATGTGTTTTCGTATTCATATTATTGGCAGTAAGTGTCGCTCTTGAACATGACACCCCCTTATTAACTATCTGAAGCCAGTTTGGGAAATCCATTTGTCTCTCATTTGATTTGCTACAAGGTCATATCTTGAGTCGTCCCTGAGTCAGTGCTGGCAAATCATTGGTCGTGTCATTCATATGTTCAAGAGAAGTTTATCCGAAATTGAGTTGGTCATATGCAGTTGTCCATTCTCTCTATGTCGGCCTTCCCTGTGTCCAGCTCAACTTACATCATACTCTGTTTCACCTTCAAAATCTATTACTCATTTTGTGTCATTGATGGGGGATACATTAAGGCCCTCCTATGACGAGTTTTGTTCCGTCGACTCCAGCTCATTATCTGGAAACAAGACTTAGAAATTATTTGGTACCTTGGAACTTGCATGCCTTAATGGCAGGTTTCCTCGCTTTCGACAGTGGGTTTTCACCATTGACCCCTGATCGGGAGATTCCGTCGAATGTTTGACCTCAACTCATTTATTCACATTCGATGGATTGTACTATTGTACCTTGGGAGCCATTGACATTAATGGTGATTTCCCTTGCACTTGTTAACAATTTCATCAATGACTGGTAATCAAGTGGTTTCTACCATGTTCGACTTCAACACATGTAATCACATGGTTAGAT